>SNVD02003135.1:0-172356 GCA_013180625.2 Boswellia sacra | reverse complement strand
CCTTTACCTGTTTGAAAATTTCAAAGATTTTAGAATTGTGAGTTGGCTTCTTTTGTGTGGCTAATACTTGAGGAAATGGAGGCACAAATGAGGATTTGGTTTCCTCTTCGCTAGGTGTTGGTTTGGCAACCTCTTCCTGCCCTTTAGAGATCGATCTTCTTCTTTCTCACAAGGGTTAGGAATATGTTTTTCAGGTCAAAATAATGGTTACTTGAACTCCCTACATTTGAGTTAGATTGATCTTTAGGGTTTTGCAATGTTTAAGAAGGAAATTTTCCTTTCTCTTGGATGCTAAATGTAGATGCAAATTTTGCAAGAGTGTCTGACAAATTGCTAATGTTTGAGTAGTTTGACTATTGAAAGTCTCTTGCTTTGTAATGAATGAATGCAATGTTTCTTCAAAATCATTTCTAGGAGGAGGAGCATATGCATGATCATGAGAATTTTGAAAATTTTGTTGTGTTTGAAAAGGGACTTGTGAAGATTGTGCATGATTGTCATTTTTTCAACTAAAATTTGGATGATTTCTCCAACCAGGATTGTAGGTTTGTGAATATGGATTGTGATTTGGCCTTTTGAAAGTGTTCAAGGCATTGGCTTCTTTATGGAGACATTCCCTAAAGGCAGGCAAAGTTGGGCAATTATTAGTAGAATGGTCATTGTCATCACAAATGTTACAGACATTTTCTTGAATAGAATTCAATTGACCACTCTTTTTCATTTCTAAAGCCTCGATTTTTCTAGCTAGGGATGCATATTTGGCTTGAAGGTCATGGTCTTCCCTAAGGTTGTAAATACCTCTATTGGATGTCGAGGTTGGGCCTTGCTTGGTACCTCATAGGTGCCAGCAGTGTCCCAATTTTGTGCCTTTTCTGCCAAGGAATCTAGGAAGTCAAGTGCTTCCTCAGGGTCTTTTTCTTTAAATTCTCCATTACACATTAATTCTACTAGTTGCCTATCTTGAGGTGTTAACCCTTCATAGAATGTGCAACTATTCTCCAAGTTTCAAAACCATGGTGAGGACAGGTATTAAGTAGTTCCTTATACCTATCCCAACATTGGTAAAGGGTTTCCCCTTGTTTTTGAGAGAAATCAGAAATTTGTCTTTTAAGAGAATTTGTTCTATGGGTAGGAAAAAATTTTTCAAAAATTGTTGTTTCATCTCATCCCATGAACTGATGGAATTTGACCTCAAATTTTGTAGCCATGTTCTAGCTTTATCTTTTAAAGAAAAAGGAAAAAGCTTTAATCTAACGGTGTTTATGCTACAATTTGAGTCAGTGTAGGAGTTACATACCTCTTCAAAGTGTTTTAAGTGCGAATATGGGTTCTCCACATCAAGGCCATGAAAGGTGGGTAAAAGTCGAACAAAACTTGGCTTGAAATTGAAATGGATTGAATCTGGAGGAGAAACTACACAAGATGGTGCACTAGTCATTACCGGATTCATGAAGTCTTTGAGGGTTCTTCGTTGGTTTTGATCATTTTGTTGGGAATGATTGTCCCCTTCATCCGTGAATCCTTCCACATGATTGTCAGCCATATTTTCTAAGGAAGATGATGTTTTTCTAACAAGTCTACCACTAGATGTTCGTGACCAAATTTTCATGCAAGGAAGAGGGAAGAAAAGAGAAGAAAAGATGAACACACAAGAAATTAAGATCTAAGATGAGAAAAGAGAACACTTACGATTTTGCACGCCAATTTTTTCCTTCCCCGGCAACGGCGCCAAAAACTTGACACATCCGAAAATAGGATTGTCTCCCAAGTATAGGAGTGTCGAAGTAATAAACCCGGTGAGTCCGGGGTCGATCCACTAGGAAGGAAATTTTTAGCGCTACAAACTATAAGGAAGCAAATATGATATGGATGATTCGAAGAGATGTCAAGATAATATCAACAAGAACAAGTTCGTAAACAATAAATGAGAATCACACAATAGAAATTCACATAATAATAATGAGGGTTAAGGTTAGGGGATCCGCCCTTGATATTTCAAATAAGGATAAACAACCCGTTTTAGTTATATGAATTATATTTGTTTCGTTATCAATATTTATACCACTACTTGTAAATGGGTTCAAGCATCCAATGTGCCAATCTCCATATGTCGACAACAAATCAAGGTTCCTAACTAGATTCGTGTCGGTAAGGAAAAACCATACGACATCTAGAAAGGATCCAAGCATTTGATGTGCCAAGGATTGTCTACAATGGATCAAGACCTCCACTTTACGAGGGGTGTCCAGATTGATTAAGAAAGTAAATATAAATCATATAAACAACATAAGATAATGATTATTAAGCATATATTAAGGGTTATAGAATCCTTACTCTCATATCAAGGGTTTCACCCTTTCACCTTAGTAAGAGAGAACTTAGAAAGACATTATAAGAGAAAGAACACAAATTGCAAAGAAAAGGAAATTCATTAATAACACACAAGAGAGAATAAGAGATACACAATACAAGATCCCAGCTAAGGCCAAGATGATCCAGCCAAGGCCAAGATGCCCTCATGGGTCACAAGGCACCTCTATTTATAGATACATTCAGGGTTAAACTTGTCAAATTACAGAGGAATAATTGTCAAATATTAGATGCACCAACTTTGACAATTGGAGTAATTAGGTGAACCGACTTTGATCACCGATTTTGACCTTAAATTATTGTAAATTTTAATTACATGTCTTCATAAAAGTCATAGATATTTCTCTCAGCTTTCTAGAACATCTTGATTCATACGATTTGGATACGTATTCTGAGAGATATGGTCAAAATACTGAGGTACGGTCAGGCTGGGCCGAAACTACAGATGGGTTCATTTCAAGCCCATTTTTAGTCCACTAAGAGCCCGAATTTGATGATGCTTCTGAAATACAATCTTGTAGATAATTTAATCAGATTTCTAAAACATTAAGATTTGCACCATTATGATCTATAAATAGAGAGTTATGCCCATTTTACCGAACCTACACCAAAACCGAAATTAAGAGAAAGTTAATTCAAAAGATGTAAAGACTACTAATATGCTTAAGTTGAGGAATTTAATAACACTATTAATGCAATATGATGAACTAAGCTCTTATTAAACATACATATTTAAGTGTTCATCATCGACCTAGAAAAAGTAAAGAGTTTATAGTCGTAGCAAATTATCTTGGTAGGCTATTAGTTGAAAGAAAGATTCGTGTGGTTTATAGGGGAGGTAGCCTCGAATTAATGGGTTGTGTGTCAACAGCTGCACTATAGAAGGTAGACAAGTTTTAGGTGTTATTCCTAAAGCTTTGGCTGTAGAAAGCATCATTGAAAAAACTATTGGGAAGGAGTTACAGGTCTCCTCTATGCATGAACACATGGCATATATGCTTATCAATTCGGATGCCTTTATTGTTTTACCAAGTAGCTTTTGTATTCTCGAAGGAATTTTTCAAATTGCCTCTTTGACCCAACTGAATCTCCATAAAAAAACCCATAGATTTGTTGAACGTTAAAAATTTCTTTGATACTTTGATACGTTTTGTTGATGTAGCAATAGAACAGAATTTTATCCGTCATTCGGTGTGACAAATCCTTGTTTCTACCACTACTGGTAGTGAATTACTTGACAAATTACTAATAGTGAAGTATGAACCTGACCCAACAATAACTCAAATTAATTGGTCAGGGGGACAAAACAAAAAGTGCAAATTGGATCTTAATCTCCATTTGCAATTTTTCTTGTCTTTTACTTTATTTGTAGCATTTTATTTTACATCTCTTTCAAGTCGTCTCCTTTGAATAACTAAAGCTTCAGGTAATGTCTCCTATACTTTATCTCTCTACATTTAAACATTGAGGACAATGTTTTATTTGATTGGGGGGGAAGGATAGTAGACATAAATGGTGTCTTATATTTTCTTTTTCTTGCAAAAAAAAAAAAAAACAAGTTAGTAATTAGATTCAGAGTGCGGTGTAAGGAGTTCAAATCCTTTTGCGACGCATTCTGAGTCAGGAGTGGCAGAGTAAAGAAGGCTATTTTGAACTCTTGAAACCCATTCTAACAAATTGTCATTTTATTTTGATTTTGCACTTTCGAAGACTCATTTTAGCTAACTTGATATTATTTAGTTTTGATTTTTGAATTTTATAATGAGGTTGTCTTATTCACTTTACTTTGAATTATTCAAATCTATGAACTCTCACAACTTTGTCATTTAATAAATTGTTTACTCATGTACTCACTAAGCAAGTATTGATGAACCTTTCTTCACACACACATATACCTTGATGCATGATTGTGGATTGCGAAATGAAATGTTGCAATATTTGAGTTCTTTTGCTTTGTTTAGGATAACAACAAAAAGAAGAGGAAATTAAAAGAAAAAGAGAAAAAAAAAAGAAAAAAAGAGAAAAGTAATTGTGGATAAGTTTGGTCTTGTAGCCTCCTTAATTGGAGTAATTAAGCTCAAGGGATGCCTCATCACCTAATACCCTACTATTGGCCCAAAGCTCGTTACATGGATTAAGGAGAAAGTTTAAGAGGATTGAACATTGTACTATCCACAAGTTTCTAAGCAAAAATAAAGCATCGACAACCCAAGTCGTTAAGCTCGTAAGGTAGTCTTAACACCTAATGCCCTAAAGCCAACTGGTCTGGGAGTCATTAGCCTAATGCTCGTTATATGGGTTAAAGATGCATTGTTTATATATATATGTATATGTGTATATATACATATATATACATATATATATATATATATATATATATATACATATATATACATATACATATATATATATATATATACATATATATATACATATACATATATATAGATATATACATATACATATATATGTATATGTATATATATATGTATATGTACATATCTATATATATGTATATGTATATGTATATATATATGTATATATATATATATATACATATATATATATATATGTATGTATGTATGTATGTATATAAATTAATGATGAATGAATGCCCTTGCCTAAGCATGTTAGCCTTAACAATTATTAGAACCGATATGACTTCCTTCTAAAAGCCCCATAGTCATGTGTCGACTGAGCACAAAAAGAAGATTTGTTAATATCTCGACCGAAGGGTACATGAGTCTTAAAAAAAGAAATCGTTGAGAATTTGTTTATTTGGATAGAATCAAGGAAAGTGCAATAATGACCAACTTCAATGTAAAATTCTATAAATCACTTCTAAATAATAACGCTTTAATTGCTAGGGACTAGCAAGAAGCTAGTTGGGGGTGTCATTAGCACTTAAATATGTATGCTTAATACGAGCTTAATTTATCATATTGCATTAATAGTGTCATTAAATTTCTCAACTTAAACATATTTGTAGTCTTTGTATCTTTTAAATTAGCTTAATCTTAATTTCAGCTTTTGTTGTACGTTCGATAAAATGGGCATAACTTTCTATTTACAGACTAGAATGGTTCAAATCTTGATTTTTTAGAAAGCTGATTAAATTATCTACAAGATCATATTTCACAAGCATCATCAAATTCGGGCGCTTAGTGGACCAAAAATGAGCTTGTAGTGAACCCATCTATAGTTTTAGCCCAGGTTGACCATGCCTCCGTATTTTGACCATATCTCTTGATATAAGTATCCAAATCATATGAATCAAGATGTTCTAGAAAGCCGAGAGAAATATATACAGCTTTCATGAAGACAAGTGATCAAAATTCTAAATAATTTTGCGTCGAAATCAGTGGTCAAAGTCGATGCATATGACAAATGTCCCTTCGTAATTTGACAAGTTTGCCCTTGAATGTATCTATAAATAAAGGTGCATTGTGACCCATTAGGGTATCTTGGCTTTGGTTGGGATCTCTTATTATTGTGTTTTCCTCCTGTGTTTTGTTCTCTTAATGTTATTAATAAATCTTCTTTTCCTTGCAATTTGTTATCTTTCTTTCATAATGTCTTGCTAAATTTTCTTTTGCTAAGGTGAAAGCATGAAACCCTTGATATGAGAATAAGGATTTTCTAACCCTTGACATGTGCTTAATAATCATAGTCTTATGTCGTTTATTTTATATGTTTTATATTTATTTTCTTAATCAATCTTGACACCACTCGTAAAGTGGAGCTCTTGATCCATTATAGACAATCTTTAGCACATCATATGCTTAGATCTTTTCTAAATGTCATATGGTTCTTCCTTACTGATATAAGTCTAGTTAGGCACCTTGATTTGTTGTAGACATATGGTGATTGACACAATGGATACTTGAACCCATTTACAAGAAATGGTATAAATATTGATAATGAAACAAATATAATTCATATAACTAAAATGGGCTTAAATGACATATCTTTCGATTGGAACCTCCTTGTAGTGTGGATTCCAATTGACTTATAATTGGGTTAATTACCCTTATTTGATACATCAAGGGCAAATCCTCTAACCTTAGCTTTCATTATTATTGTGTTAACTCTTCTTACTTGTGTAATATAAGTATTCATGTTTATTGTTTATGAACTTGTTCTTTTATTTGCTACAGTAGGTTTTACCTCCTACTTCCATGAATGGTTTTACCACCTTTTATTTTTGTTTTGCAATTGAATGGTCAGTAGTACTGCCTACCATCTTTATTTTTATTTGTTAATATCATCTTGTCATTTATTTATATTATTCATGTCTTATTCTCTTGTTCTACAGTTTGCTGTTAAATCTCTTTCGTCATGGATCGACCCTGGTCTCACCGGATTTATTACTGCAACACTCTTATACTTGGGAGATAATCCTATTTTTGGATGTGTCACTCATGCAAGGGCATAGACACGCTTTCAGCCTTCCAACATTATTCCTCTCACACACATGAGGTTGAGTCTCTTTTCCTAGAAGTTTAGGCTTCATTCCCAAGACATCATTGTTAGCCCTAAGGCTAAATGATAATTTTGATGATAACAATACACATTGATTCATTGAGATTTACTAATATATTTATTTATGTGCAAGAGTAAGATTATTGAAATAATTGTAAAATCAAGAAGAGGCTTATTAAAATGAAGTGTTGAAGCTAAGGAGAATACTAGATGTTAAAGGCACCAAAGTTTAAGAACAAGGTTTGATTCAAGAAATGTGTTATATGAGCAATGTTCAATCAATTGGTCATATATTTCTCTACAAATCTCCAAATGATGTGATTCTTGAGCCTTTGGAAATTTTACTCAATTTATAACATTTCATATGTTTTAAAGAAATTCAAATTTCGAGTGAAAGGTTGTCCAAATCATCATGAAATTTGAAAGACAAATGAAAGCAACTGACATGAGAACTGAATACTCTTTTGGACATATCTTAAGCTAGAAAAATCAAAATGACTTGATTCTTGCAGCATTGGAAATATGACTTAATGAAGCACATTTCATATGTTTTGAAGAAATTCAAATTTTAAATGGAAGGCCGACATAATTGACATGCAATTCGGTGGATTGACACAGAGAAGAAAAATCAACTCGTTTGAGCACCGAATGATATTTTGTCCATATCTTGAGTTAGAGATATCCAAATCACTTGATTCTTGTGGAATTGGAAAGATTATTCAATGGATCAGATTTCATATTCTTTGAAGAAATTCAAATTTCAAACAAAAGGCTGACATAATACACATGAAACTCGGTGGACTGACACGTGGAAGAAAAATCAAGTCACATGAGCACCGAATGGTTTTTTGGCCATATCTTGAGCTCCAGATATCCAAATGACTTGGTTCTTGATGCGTTGGAAAGCTTATTCAAATGTATGTTTTGCATATTTTCAAATTTAAAATGGAGCATTGACAAAAATGGCAGACAAGATTACGGTTTTTATGGTGGGCAGAAAATGTGGAGTTGGTGTCTTCACTTGATTAAGTTCATCTCATTTGCCTATAAAAGGAGCCCTTCTCCCATGCATTCAGCAAGAAGAATAGAAGGATCTATCAAGCAAAAAAACAAGAGAAATATCAAGTCTAGAGAGCTTTTATATTCTTTATCTACTCTTTGAAGAGAGTTGTACTTTTGTTGTAAAAATTTTCTTTGTTCTTGTATTGTGTTGAGAGTGAGATCTTCTTGTAAAGGATAAAAGTTATCCTTGAGAGAACTCTTTCCTTGGTGAGTTTGTTCATCAAGAAGAACTCTTGGTGTGGTGTTATCAAGAGTTGAAGGAAGTTGCCTTGGTGAGGTTGTTCATCAAGAAGAACTCTTGGTGTGGTGTTATCAAGAGTTGAAGGAAGTTGCCTTGGTGAGGTTGTTCATCAAGAAGAACTCTTGGTGTGGTGTTATCAAGAGTTGGAAGAAAAAGTCTTGGTGAGGTTGTTCATCAAGCAAGTTGTAAAGATTTCTACAACTTAGTGGAAAGCTTAGCTCGTGGAGCTAGGAGCCCGTGGACGTAGGCAAGGTTTGCCGAACCACGTAAATTGAGTTTGCACTCTCTCTATCCTTTCCTCTTTACATTTACTTGCACTTGTGATTGTTCATTATTATTATTCTTTTGATTGCATCTTTGATAAATTCTATTTTCATCTTCTTCACCTTTATTCTTAAAGAAAGTGTTAAATAATTTTGATTTTCAAGAAAATTTTTCTAAATCCGTTTTGATAAATAAAAACCCAATTCACCCCCCCTCTTGGGTTGCCATACCTGGGTCAACAATCATCATGGGATGTGGGAATGCAAGATTCTCTCTTCTAATTCTAACATTCATGATGATGTTGAATTCTTCATGATTATCTTAACATGGTTTTCAGAATATCACGATAACCCTAACTCATGGCACATGTTCCCATTTTTTGCTCTTATGGGTGACTTGAAATTTGACATTTGTTCATCGTTTCATGAGGTTCGAGTTGATGTTATTCTAATCATGGGGAATTTCACATACATAGACATGCATTTCAACATAGATTTTGGATATTCATCCTATTGAAAATTTCTAAAGTCATCTACATGGGCTTGTGTCTCAAGGGTCCAATAGTCTGAGCTCCTTTGAGCAAGAGATGCCTCCTTGTGTCGATCTCTTTTTATACCAATTTAATCGTAAGTACTCAAAGGTGGTGACATCAAAATAAGTTGTCTAGGGTCGAGTAGAGCCAAAGACTTCTTATGTCAATGCCACGCGACTAGTTTTAGGCAATTTGTGCTCACTATGTGGAAAAGTGTAGTGATGCAAGGACTCATTACATCAACATGAGGTATTAGGAATTGGTATTCCTATCGGAATCAACTTCTCTTATCCCCAATGGAGTCACCATTATGAACAGGGCTTTCATCCTGCCAGAGCATGTGCGACCACAACACTATGTCAAAGCAAATTTTGAAACTTAAGGGAACACAAACGAGCTATGGGCACGTCTGGAGAAAGGAGTCGTCACCCAATTATTCAATTGAGAATGAATGGGGTCATTCCGATTTCTCACTTTGGGACCTAAACTACTCTCATCCCTTCAGAGATGGGTTCGGGAAATTAGGTACGAGTCTTTCGACTCGATCAGATATAAATTCTACCTCCACTCGAGAAATACCAAATAGAAATATCTCGTGTTGTTACTTAATTAGTCCACTTAGATTGTTCTTTTTATGCACACATTATTCATTTTATCTTCTTTAAGCATGTGAAGTGATTGTTCAATCAATGACAGTTGTATATTCATACAAAGAAATAGGGAGGAGAATAGATTACATTTTCGTCATACATGTGGGAAAGGGAGAGGATTACAACATTTGTTATTCAATAATAAAAATAAAACATTCCATACATTCATGTATTTGAATATTATTCTAAGTGATGGTCCCTCACCATCATTGTGAGTCCACCACCACTTGATGATATCATACAATCATACTTATAATCATGATACATTCATAAAAGATCAAACAAAGCTATAATCTAATATCATGGCATTCTAGCCTAGATTTTGATAAATTCTATTATGGTAATTCTATCTATAACTATTCTAGAATTATTCATTTGATGTATCATCATAGCATTTCTAGCCTAAAACATGATTCTCATGGCTTATTCTAGGCTAAACATGGCATTCATGGCATATTCTAGCCTAATTCAAACATCTAACGTCAATCATGCCATTCAAGGGTAAAATGGTAATTCTCTCCTATTCTATGTGCTTTCCTAGCATTCATCAAAGCAAATAAGTTTTTCTATCATGATTCTAATCATGTGCTCTTAAGCATGATTCTAGACATGTTCTTCTAGTCATGATTCTAAGCATTTACAAAGAAAGTAAATTCCTACGCATGATTCTAAAAAAGGAAAGTTTGCTAACTTACATTAACACGTTTATCCATCTTGCGAAATACATTGGGTTAGAATAATTCATAATAACCCTAATCAACCTCCTAAGCATAAAATAAAACCTTAGACATGCTTTTTCTGAGCAAGAAAAACAAAAGAGAAAATAGGAGGGAGGAGAGAATTATGCTCTCAAGACGTACCCTTTCCCGATTTAAAGTAATAGAACGCCTAAAAAATTATACTAAAAAAGTCTTCTCGAATCCTCGAGTGTGTCTTCAAGAGGGAGAAGAGATTATTGTATTTGATAATCAGTGTGTATTGCAAAGTGAGAGGAGGGAGGTTTATATAGGAGAGAGGTGCAAACGAAAGAGGAAGTTTTTCAAGCTAACTTCTGAAAATAACCCAACAAGGGCCGGGCGGCCATCTCTAGACAACTAAGCAGCCATTTATGGATGCTCGGCCATTAGCCAATAGCCGAGTGGCTGTCAGATGGCCAGGCGACTGTCTTGGATAGTTGAACGGCTATCTGATGGCCGGTCGAGCAATTTCCTTATGGCCCCTTCCTTTTTTTATCGTTCTTCAATGTAGTCCCTTCAAACCTTTGCTCTTTCAATCACATATAACTTTTGAAATTCAACTCCAATTTGCGATCCGTAAATTTCTATGAAAACTAGACATCCGTAGCTTCGCAATGGTAACCTTAACCTATGGCACAAATCCACATTTTGTCCTTATGGGTGACCCAACATGTGGCATTCATTCATGGTTCCATGAGGTTTGAGTTGATGTTATTCGAATCATGGGGAATTTACATCCATAGACATGCATTTCAACATGAGTTTTGGATATTCATCCTATTGAAAATTTCTAGAGTTGTCTACATGGGCTTGAATCTCAAGGGTCCATTAGTGTGGGCTCCTTCGAGCGAGACATAGCCCGTTAGGTTGGTCTCTTTTATACCAATTCAATAGTACGTGCTCAAAAGTGGTGACACCAACATGAGTTGTGTAATGGTCGAATGGAGCCAAAGACTTCTTATGCCAATGCCACACAGCTAGTTTAGGCAGTTTGTGCTCATTGTGTGCAAAAGTATAGTGATGCAAGGACTCAAAATGTCAACATGAGCCATTAGAATTTGGTTTCCCAATCAAAATCAACATCTATTATCCCCAGTGGAGTCGCCACTATGAACGGGGCTTTCATCTCGCCAGAGCATTTGCGACTATGACACTATGTCAAAGCCTCTTTCAAGACTTAAGGGAACACAAACGAGTCATTAGACACACGAAAGCCTGCAACGACCTAGGGAGAGAAAATAGAAAAATATAGGAAAAGAGTGAGGCAAATCTCATTGAGTGGATATAGCTTTAATAATAAAAAATTTCCAAACATTTGACACATATACCGTTCATAATCATAAAATGCCATACTAATAATAAATCATGTTGATATTGATATGATTTTCCAAGAAATATAAGTGAATATGATTTAACATAACATTTATCGTGCTAGAAAAACCACACCAAACTAGTACCCACTGGATTCTCTAGTCACACCTGGTGGAATATTAGTAACACCCAGATAGGCTAATCACACCTGATGGAATATCATCAACATCTAGGTAGGGTAATCACACGTGACGAAATGTCATCAACACCCAGGTAGGCATAACTACTATCAAATGCATGCATAAAGTAAATCTGTGTACTGGTAGGAAATAGGTACATCATAAGGTGGTTTGAAGCCACATTCAGTTCACATTAACAAAATATCAATTTCTACTTAACAATACCATAATTTGATATTATGAATTTATATCAATTATGTAGATTATTAAAACAATTCAAAATGCTATTTAACTCAAATCCGTACACATATCACATAAACATACTTAATAATGTAATTAAAAATATTCAATTTCAAGAAATATCATGACATGTCAAATGGCATTTTTAAATGAACATTTAACATTTAAAAATTTATCCACTCACAAAATATGAGTGGTCAAGTTTGACTAATATCCAGATCCTCAAACTGGTCACCTACACGTTCTCTACCTATAATAATACGTTAAAAATAAACATTAGACTCAAAGTAAATAAAATCTCAAAATGACAACTTCCAAAATTCATCAAATATCAAATAAATTATTTACACTATCAAATAACCGATAAAATTTTCCCCTTTTGTTCTCCTCTTTCTCTTCTTTTCCCTTTCTTTTCTTTCTTCTCTTTCCTTTTTTTTCTTCTTTCCTTCTCTTTTCCTTTTTTTTCTTTTCTTTTTCCTTCCTTTTTTTCTCTCGGTTTGTCCCTTTTTCACTCAATTTTGCTCTCCGTTTGGAGAGATAAGGGAGCAGCCAGGTGAAAGTGTGATTAAACAGCTTTCACCGCCTTTGGCTGCCAGCTCACAAGATGCTTAATTAAAATTAATGAAGCAGACAGCTGCCACGTGCAATAAATTTGAAAGCAGCTAAGCCGGTTGCTATATAAGCCATTGCATGACATCAACCACTAATACTGTAACTATACACGATGACAAGGCATGCTTCTACATAATTTTAACAGCTAACTAATCATCATTGTCTTGATTAATTACAAACTAGAGCAGTTAACTATTCACTAAAAAAAAATCTAACGAATTATGCTTCAATTAAAGTTATGCTACTATCACAGATTGCAACAAGTATAAAGAGTTGAACGTCAACACTCATGAAACTTCCAAGCAAGAGGTGACTCGACAGAAGTGAAGCTAATTTGTGATCTTTATGTCTTTCAAGATAGAACTAGACTGTGAGATTGGGTAGGAGAGAGAAAAAAAAATGGACGTAAAAGAAGAGCCGATTGGATTACGTAATTTAGGTAAAAATCAAATCTGTTCATCAATTAAAAATTTTTCTCTGCTAAAGATATAAATATTTTATTTAATAAAAAACGGAAAGTTAAAAGTATTATTAAAAATTTTTAAAGGAATAATAGGAGGGTAAAAGGATATCTCTAGATAAGCATTTCATCACCAGGGATAATAATGCGCCAGTGTAAATAGATGGGTCTGTCTACAGTACATCCAGTATACTGGTATAGACAATTTTTTCGTAAAAATTTAGTAAATGATATCACAGTATCCAAAATTAGTGTTACTGTATTGCTACAGTAACACAACAGTAACATCCATTTTGGTACTTCGATTGTACCGTAGCTGAACCCGTAAATAGATAAGAGTTTAACGTGATTGTCATTCTAATTCATAAAATTGAGGATTTCAAATCAACACGGGTGAATAACCTTAAATAAGAATTGACGTTTCTACAGAGAAAATTAATATTAATTATAAGTGATCACCGGTCAATGTCATAGACTCATTGTACATTGCACGTCCTCTCAAATTAAAGAATGATACATATGTAAAAGAATTAATGGCATAAAAACGTTCCTTTGTTTGATTTAAAATATTTATCCTGAGCTTTTTTTTTTCCTACGTACGTTAATTTGATGGCAGTTGTAGCAGAGACACAAAAGTCTGAATTCAAAGTTTTTGATTCTCACAATACATATTAAATTCATGAAATGGCTTTTAATTACAAATTAATTACCATCAGTTCGCATACAGCATACTATTGATGTTGATTTTTTTTTTTCTAATTTACAAGCCCAAAATAATTAAAATATAGATCATTATCAATTCTTCCCTTAATTACAAAAAATCTGAAAACCACTTAGTACAACAGTTAATTTCTATACTTCATGCATATCTCCAGTTAGTACAACAGTTAATTTCTATCCTTCATGCATAGCTCCAGCCCAGTGTGTCAAATTGTTAAGCATGCTTCCTACTTTTATATAATAGGAAAATATTACAAATAATCCCGAGCTAAGGTATAATATTATACATAATATTATTCATAACCCTACTATTAACAAAATTATGTTAAATTAAACTCCTTACACATAAAAATGTTCGTAATGACAATTATATCCCTTAACCTTGCTTTTTTTTCTTTATTCAATAGTTATTTAAGTACTTGGCATTTGAATTAAAGATTTAAAATTTTTTTACTACCTTCGTTATTTTTAATTAGATATTTTTACCAATAAAAGTAAAAGATGATAAATATAAACTTTTAGATAAAAGAAAATATAAAACTCAAAAAAAATAAAAAATAAAAGTCAAATTAAAATAAAGAAGATAGATATAAAAAAAGAAAGGATAAACTGAAATAATACAAATAAAATAGGTGGATTAAAACCTAGTAATATAGTGCTACAAACTAAAAAAAATGAAAACTAAGAAGAAACTATGTTATAATAAAAATAAAATAAATATAAAAATTTAAAATTAATTTTTGTTTTAATTACTTTTCTTATTTCTTACAATTGAAAATTTCTTATTAATTTTATTTTCATTTGTATATCACGTGAAGTAATTGTTCTATTAAAAAAAAATTAAGATATTCCATAAAAATTTAAATTAATTTTTAAATTAAACAAAGATATCAATCGACATTGCTAAAATAATGAAATTCTTTGCTTAAATATTCCATAAGCGAAAGGACCCGTACGAGCAGAATGTTCAGAATCCATAGTTGATGGTGGATGTATTTTATTTTTTATAATTTTTTAGTTAAGGTTTTGTAAGATTAATTTATTTAAAATAGAAAAGAAACATGTTTAAGGTTATTTCTACTTAAACGAACGACATAAGTAACTTTTTTATCCTTTAGATATTAGATTTAACATAAATTAGTTAACACTAGGGTTATGAACAATGGAAAAAGTATAACCCTAAGATTTGGCTTAATTACACAAATGACCTAACCTTTTTAAAAATATGCATAAATGAACCCAACGTTAAAGAACGTTTATTAATATTGATGTTTTGAAGGATAAATTAGTAACTTCATGTACAATTATCTAATAAATTTTTTTTAATTTATAATTCTTTAACAACTTGAACCTTTGACCAGACCCCCTTTCCTTTTCCTTCTAAAGCTCGCCGAGCTCTGTACATCACTGCTCAACTGCGTCACCAAGTCACCCAACTCCTCCGACTCCACCACTGCCTTTGCTGCCCTCCACCTGCTTTGTACAGAACCCAATCTCCCAATTCAACCACTTTCTCTTTTGTCTTCATTAATTCCCCATCTGTTTTATAATTTTTTTTTTGGCTCAAACCCATGAAACTTCTAAGCAAGAGCTTACTCGACAGGTGAAGCTAATTTGTAATCCTTACATCCTTCAAAATAGAACTAGGATGTGAGGTTTGTGAAAAAAAAATTGGCCGTAAAAGAAGAGCCGATTGTATTACTTAATTTAGGTAAAAATCAAATCTGTTCATCAATTAAAAATTTTTCTCTATTAAAGATAGAGATATTTTATTTAATTAAAAACAGAAAAATTAAAAGTTTTCTTTAAAATTTTTAAAGGAATAATAGGAGGGTAAAAGGATAGCTCTAGATAAGCATTTCATCACCAAGGATAATAATACCCTGGCATATACAGATAGAATTTCGTGATTGTCATTCGAATTCCTAAAATTAAGGATTTCAAGTCAACACGGGTGGATAACCTTAAATGAAAATTGACGTGTTTACAGAGAAAATTAATATTAATTATAAGTGATCACCAGTCCATGTCATAGATTCATTGTAGCACGTCCTCTGAAATTAAAGTAAAAAATAATGATACATATTTAAAAGAATTAATGGCATAAAAACGTTCCTTTGTTTGACTTAAAATATTTATCCTGAGATTTTTTTTCCTACATACGTTAATTTGATGGGAGTTGGAGTAGAGAGGCACAAAAGTCTGAATTCAAAGTTTTTGATTCTCACAGTACATATTAAATTCATGAAATGTCTTTTAATGACAAATTAATTACTATCAGTTTTCATACTGTTGGGATTTGCAGCGTATGGAAGTTAAGAATAATATAACTAGAAAACCGTAATGTAAATCAAAACAGGATTTTTACGTGGTTCGGTTATAACCAACCTACATCCACGGGCAAAAGAGTTGCAATCCACTATATTGTATGTGTTTACACTCGACTTAGGACTCTTTATAGTGGTAGACACCCGCTCACTCACTAACCTAATCAATGTAAACTTGATCAACCCTGATCACCACCATAGTCCTTCAAACACTCTTCTGATACTGCTTTTTTTCTGTCACGATTATCTTAACAACACGCTGTTAATAATAACATAACACCCGTAACTGCTGCAGACCCGTAACTAGTATAGACACATGTGATTACTCAACTCCCTTAAGCTCACACGACCTATAATAATTAACCAAAGCCTAAAGCTTTATACAAGACATAAGAAACAAACAAAAAAGGCACTCAAACTTGCTCTTGATTGCTCTCTCTCAATTTGCGTTGAATGCCTTGAATTAATTCCCCTAAAAGCCATGAAGATAGCTTTATATAGTATTTCATATGAATTATAATCCTTGTCAAAATCCTGTAGAATCTTAATAAAACTCATAAGGAAAGTTTGGATAACAATCAAACATTATAGAAAGTGATAATATACTTCTCCTAAGTAAACTAGAATACTTAAATAATATCCTAATCTAATAAGGGATAATTAATAAAACTTCCTATTCAACTAGGATTCCAAATCCAAACTTATTCCTATTCAACTAGGATAACATATCAAAACTTATCCTACATTAATTAAAATTCTCCTAATACAAAACATCTATATAAAATAAATGAGATTAGGAAAATATCCATATTTAATGTTTTGATCACATGATGACAAATCACTCATGTGCAATGCACATGCACTTCTAGAACTAACAATCTCCCCCTTTGGCATCTTGTGATGAAAACATCTAAATGTGTAAAAAAAATGCATGAGGAACAAAGACTATAATGACAACCTAAAAAATAAAAAAACAACCAAATAATACCAAAAACATCCATAATTCTCCCCTTGTTTTCTGAACAAGTGCCAAAGTGTAAAAAAATGGCAAACAAAACTCCCCTGACTGAATGTTCAACTTTTTAAATTGTGCATAAATATAAAAAAAATTTTAAAAACCAAGAAACTAATTAAATCAAGTACTCTTGCAACTGAACAAACTCCCCCTCAAATCAATTTTGCTGACCTGAAACTTTTGACACGTTTAAATACACTTAAAAGGATCAAACTGAGTCTGACATAAAGCACCAATCATAAGTTATAAAAACCATAACTGAAAATAGTCGAAATTTACTTAACAGAAATATCTGAACATCATATAATCTTTTTATAACCGAGCATGTATCCGAGCTGTGGATATATATCAAACATAAATATTATTTTATCACTTAATCCAATTGAGTAATCAACTTGAACATGCTTCTTACACACACAAAAGTTAATCTCAATGTGAATTTTCAGAATGAATATAGTAGCTTTCACACATGTATAGAGGTAGCCATTTTCTATTTGAGTGGGTGACCTCAAGATATTTCCAAGATACTTTGAAGTTACTTTCAATGGATGGCTTTCACACATTATATACTGGTAGCCCTCTCTGTATTTGACATGAAATTACTAGCAAAATTATACCAATAAAACAGCTTAAGCATGCTTTAATTATAAATAGACTAATGGTGCTACTGATACAAACAACATAGCTGAACACTGTTATAATTCAAGTAACTACCAAGTGCCATTGTACTTTCTTAGTTTTCAAATCTCAGTGCATCTCAGTGCTTTATATGAACAGGTCAACTTAGTTGATTCTCATATGAAACATGCTTAGTACAAATAATCTTTGATTCATTAAGTATCTAAACAACACTTTTTGTCATCAATTATGTGATTGAAAATTTTCAAACACTTTTCATTTCCCGTCACATGTTTAGAACAAGCATGATCATCATTTGACGAAACATTAAGTGCAGCAACTTTGTAATGAGTTTCATGTTTCTTAACCCAAACCTGTCGTGTCTTATGTAACTATCTAAACTGACTCGCCTTTTTCTTTAAAAAATTTTACAATTTATAGCACCTAGGTCTAATATGACCTTTAACACCACAAAAATAGCAAGTATGAACAAATTTTCTTACCTTTTTTGGATTTGAAATGAAAGAACTCATTGGGGAAGCAAAAACAGTCATATCTTTAAAGCTCGAGTTAGCAGTGTTACTGGAATTTGAAGCTTTAACAAACACTATCTTTGATGTTGAAGCGCCATTCTTTTCATCATACCCCAGCCCATGTTTGATGGAGTTATCACGGCCTAAACTCAGAATTTGATCAAGCTTTGCTGAGCCTATCTTAAGTTAATTAATGCACTTGTTTGCCTCATCCAATTCTGCAATAATTTTCTGGATACATTCTGTTTTGTCTATCACAACAGCTTCCAGTTTTATGATTTTTTCATATGTAGATGCTATTTCGCTCTTGAGCACTTCTTGTTCATTTTGAAGAGTTTTGATCTGTACTTTCTACTTCTCCCACATCTCACAAAGTGCATTATACGCCTCCTGAAGTTCTCCATAGTATTCAGCATCCTTCTCAGCATCTGACTCCTCAATATCTGATCTGTTCTGTTCTGTTACGTTCGACACAGCAGCTTCAATTATGTCAGATATAACTATTTGTTTTTTATCTGAAATAGTCCCATTGAATGCCAAAAAATTGTTGGTGTTGTCTTCATCTGTTTCTGAGTCATCATCACTCCATGTTGCACACAAACTCCTTTTCTTCTTATAATTAGGACACTCAGTTTGAATGTGCTCAAATCCCTTGCATTCATAACATTAAATACCTTTTCTCTTAAGCTTCTCTCGCTTTTCCTTTGCCGTTTCTTTACGAAATTTTTCAGCATCAAAATTCTCAGAATTTTTCTTCTTTAGATTTTTCTTCATATATTTGACAAAATTTCTTGTCAAATGAGCAAGTTCATCATCGGAATCATCAAGGTTGCTGTCATCTTTTTCTTCTTTTTCTAAAGAAGAAATAAAGGTAATACTCTTTTCCCTCTTTCTTGACTTTGAACCAATCTCATATGCTTGAAGAGACCCAATCAATTCATCAACTCGCAACGATTTCACATTATTGCTTTCTTCGATAGTTGTGACCTTAGGCTGAAATTTTTCTGGTAAAGATCTAAGTATCTTGCCAACAATTTTAGCCTCAGTATATTCATCACCAAGCATATAAGCAAAGTTAGTAATTTCACAAAGTCTAGTATGAAATTCACTAATGGTTTCTTCTTCATGCATAACTAAGTTTTCAAATTTGGAAGCCAAAGTAAGCAACTTAGATTTTTTAACCCTTTGAGTACCTTCATTCTTTACCTCAAGGATATCTTAAGCTTCTTTTGCAATGGTGCACTTTGAAATTAATCGGAACTATTCAAGGTTGACAGCATTCAAATTTGCATTGATGCCTTTAGAATTCCATCCAGCTAATTGATATTCAGCTTCATGTCACTCATTCTGTGATTTCTCAATCTGCTGCCCAGTGTCATTGGCTTTTGTTGGGGGTGTCCAGCCATGAACAATGCTTGTCCACACTCTTTCATCAATTGATTTGATGAAAGCCCTCATCTTGACTTTTCAATAAGCATAGTTTGCATCTTCAAGTAACGGTGGTTGAGTGACCGATCCTCCTACTTGAAATCCTTCCATACCTGCAAAAAAAAAATCTGACCTATACTAGTATGTCAGTGTACCTGCTCTGATACCAATTGTTGGGTTTTCCAGCGTATGGAAGTTACGAATAATATAACAGAAAATCGTAATGTCAATCAGAATAGGATTTTTACGTGGTTTGGTTATAACCAGCCTACATCCACGGGTAACAAGAGTTGCAATCCACTATATTTTATGTGTTTACACTCGACTTAGGACTCTTTACAGTGGTAGACACCTGCTTACTCGCTAACCTAATCTATGTAAATTTGATCAACCCCGATCACAAACATAGTCCTTCACACACTCTTCTGATGCTGCTCTTTTTTTGTCACAATTATCTTAACAACACGCTGTTAAGAATAACATAACACCCATAACTATTGCAGACCCGTAACTAGTATAGACACATGTGATTACTCAACTTCCTTAATCTCACACGACCTATAATAATTAACCAAAGCCTAAAGCTTTATACAAGACATAAGAAACAAATAAAAAAGGCACTCAAACTTGCTCTTGATTGCTCTCTCTCAATTTGCGTTGAATGCCTTGAATGCCTTGAATTAATTCCCCCAAAAGCTATGAAGATAGCTTTATATAGTATTTGATCTGAATTGTAATCCTTGTGAAAATCCTGTAGAATCTCAATAAATCTCATAAGGAAAGTTTGGATAACAATCAAACATTATAGGAAGTGATAATATACTTCTCCTTAAGTAAACGATAATACTTAAACAATATCCTAATCTAATAAGGGATAATTAATAAAACTTCTTATTCAACTAGGATTCCAAATCCAAACTTATTCCTATTCAACTAGGATAATATATCAAAACTTATCCTATATTAATTAAAATTCTTCTAATATAAAACTTTTTTTTTTTTTTTGTAACCGAGGTGTCTAGGCCAGCTTACGCGCACCACAACTAATCCTCGGGGGAGACTAGCGCGACCACAACCCACTGTCACGATCTCCCGCTTACCTCATGGGGAGAGGCCATTGTGGAGATTCGAACCCAGGACCTCACAGTTGGCTTTACCAACTCTTTCCTGGGCCGCCCTTGCCACTTGAACCAGCCCATTGTGGGTCTTCTAATATAAAACATCTATATAAAATAAATGAGATTAGGAAAATATCCATATTTAATGTTTTTATCATATGATGACAAATCACTCATGCGTAATGCACATGCACTTCTAGAGCCAACACATACTATTGATGTTGATGTTTTTTTCTTTTTCTTTTTCTAATTTGCAAGCACAAAATAGTTAAAATATAGATCAATCATCAATTATTCTATTAATAACAAAAAAATCTGAAAATTAGCTTTTACAATAGTTAATTTCTATACTTCATATATATCTCCAGCCCATTGTTCAAATTACTATCTTCTTTATTTTTAATTTGATATTTATACCAATAAACTTGTACTAAAAAGATGATAAATATAAACATTTAGATAAAAGAAAATACAAAACTCTAATAAACATAAAAAATAAAAGTCAAATTAAAATAAAGAAGATAGATATACAAGAGAAAGGATAAATTGAAATAATACAAACAAAACATGCGGATAAAAATCTAGTAATATAGTGATGCAAACTAAAATAAAATCGAAAACCATAAAGAAAATATGTTATAATAAAAATAAATAGATATAAAAAATTAAAAACAATTTTTTTAATTAGTTCTTTTATTTCTTATAATTGAAAATTTCTTATTAATTTTATTTTCATTTGTATATCATGTGAAGTAATTGTTCTATTAAAAATATTTAAGATATTGCATAAAAATTTAAATTAATTTTTAAATTAAACAAGGATATCAATCAACACTGCTAAAATAATGAAATTCTTTGCTTAAATATTCCATAAGTGAAAGGACTCAACGAGCAGTATGTTCACAATCCACAGTTGATGGTGGGTGGATATATAATATTTATGTATTTTATTTTTTACAATTTTTTATTGAGGTTTTACAACATTAATTTATTTAAAATAGAAAAGAAACATGTTTAAGATTTTTTCTATTTAAACAAACGACATAAGTTACTTTTGTACCCTTTAGATATTAGATTTAACATAAATTAGTTAACAATATAGTTATGAATAATATTATACAAAACATCAAGGTCATGTTTGGTATTAAACTTTAGTTCAATGTCATTAATAATAATTATCCTTATTTCACCCTTTTTACATCAAATCAGAAAAATTTAATTGCAATAGAATAATCTTGAGGTTAAGGCGGGATAGGCACACAAATTAAGAAGCTGAACCCAAACCATAAATTGTGCCAATTTTCATTGTAAACTCCCAAAAAAAATTACGTGTATATATAAATAGTCAATTAAATGAAAATCATATACTTAATAAATAATAAAGTTTAAAGAATTAATCCAATATTAGTATTTTTAAAATGTATAATTTTAAAAAGAACTTGAAAAGTGTAATTATTATTTAATTGATATTCATTTATATGTATTTAAATCAACATGTGATCAATTTTGGACTTATCATATTATAATTATCTTTTATCTAGTGCCATATAGGGCTTGTATGTGATTGTCATTACTTAAGAAATAATTAACTTCTGTTGTGCTCAAGACGTAATGTTTTAGCTTAAAAATTAACTTACAATGTTGTTTTATAAACTAACTTTTAAAAATTATTTTGCTTTTTAAAAGTAGAGTAAAGGTGTTTAGTAAAATGCAGTGTTGTAGCTTTTATTTTGTTTAAGGACCAAAATGGGTATTTATATTATTGTTTTGTAATATTTAATTATTAATATTTTATAATTGATAGTTTTCACCATTTGAATCTATTTACAACAATCTAAATAAATTATGCTATAATAATATTTTGTATAAGTAATAATATTTTTTAATAATCATAAAAATATGCTATCCCTTTTCAATTAAAGTAAAAAGCCTTAAACTGTAGAGCTTCTATAAAAGTTTAGATTATATTTTTTGATAGTACAATTAATTAATTATTTTTAGTCAAGATAGTACGTATTTTTTAATCGACCTTTTAAGTGCAAAAATTGTATTTAACATAATAGAACAGGGAATCACTAAACATGATTATTTGTATAATAGAATAATTAAAAAATAATTTACGTCATTTCATTTTTTTGTTGAGTGTTGTTAATTTAGACTTTTTTTTTGGGTACAAGACATATTTATATATGCGCATGTCTTTTGGAAAATTTGTGTTGCTTCATTTTGAATCATTGATTTAATTTAAATTTAAATCTAACAGCCGTAAATGAAGTAATATGTATGATACATTGGTTGAATCCAAGTGAATTGGCACACGGAAGTCTATAAATAGAGCCATTCTTAAACCATTTTGCATGTCTGAAATCATTCTAAATTTGTCTTAGGCACCAAAAGTTCTGACAAAAACAAAGTCTCTGACTAATTGTTTGTTAGACCCATAATTCTTAAAGAATCAAGTGTCTTACAAGTTCTCTCCGTCCTCCATTCTCTAAACAATTCTTTGCATTGAAGTTCTATTGTCTTCTTGCATTAAATTAAGTTTTGACCTATTAATCTGCAGAACGAACTAGGATACTTATTCTTAGTAAGCTTGAAACAATTCAAGTTGCATTAAATTAACTTTTGTTTAAGCACAATGCAAGTAAACAATTAGTGTTTCATTGTATCTTGGAGGCATATTTATGATCCTAACTGTATCACACAATTGATAGGGACAAATAATGTGTTTTGAGGAAAGTAACAATATAGTGTGCCCTGGTGTATGCCAACTTTTTTCCTAATTTGTCTACACATGAAATTCTACTGTTGTGTATGCGTTCTTTTTTTTTTTTAAATTACAAAACAATATATTCTTCAAATCTTGTACAGACACCTTTATATTCTTTACTCTTCAAATCTGGCACTTATTATATATTGGTGAATTAATTGCATATTTTTCTAAATTATTACATTATGGACTTTACAAAATTGGCATGATAGATATTATTGGATATTCGTTCATTGCGTCCATGCACGTCCTTGAATAGTATATATGAAAGAATTGACCATAAACGTATATGAGTACATAGTGAATATTTTGAATCTTCCCTTGCACGGGATGTTGTTTATTTTTCTTCTTATTAAGAAAATAAAAGATTGATATTGCTTCAGATTAAAAAACAAAAAAAAAAAAATCATGATTTTACATAACACTAAACGACTACTTACAGCGCATAATCTTAACATCCAAACACCGTCACATAGCATCCTGGGCCTTAAGGCAGAGAGCATTCTTTTTGTGAACCGTAATACCGGGTAGAACATCAAAATCAATGCCTTCCATTGTTACTCCATCGGGCATTTCCCAATCAAATTTGTAGAGAAGATTAGCAAGTGCAAGCTCAACAATTGCAATCCCCATATGCATCCCCGGACAAATTCTCCTACCAGCACCAAATGGTATTAGCTCAAAGTGCTGTCCTTTGAAATCAATGGAACTGCCAATAAATCTCTCAGGGTAAAACTCATTTGGGTTATCCCAAGCTTCAGGATCTCTTCCTATCGCCCAAATATTTACAAAAACAAGAAATCTAGGCGGTATTTCATATTCATCTAGTATGCACTTTTCAGTTGCTACTCTTGGATTTAACGGTATCGGCGGTTGCAATCTCATTGTCTCTTTCACCACAGCTTTAAGATATGCTAGTCTTTGAACATCATCTTCATCTGCGAAACTCTTTTTTCCAATCAAACATCTGATTTCCTCCTGAGACTTTTTCATAGCTTCCGGATTCTTCACTAAGTAGGTCATGGCCCAAACCACAGCAGCTGCAGCTGTGTTAGTTCCACCAACAAATATATTCTGCAACCAAAGAAAAAGGACATTATATAAAGAATAATATTTCTGTTCACAAAGCTACAAATAAATTTGATAAAATTTTGAATTGAAAAAATTACCATGAGCAATGCTTTGATGTCGTCCCAAGAAAGATCAACTTTAAACCCATGCTCTTTTCGAATGTGAAGTAAAACATCGATTATATCTTCTTGCTCTGCTTTTGCTCTGTTTGGATCTAGATGCTCCTCGATGAGTTCATGGTAGAAAGTATCAAACTCTTTGAATTTCTTTTGGAGATGCTGGACCTTTCCTGTGAGGTTGTCAACCCAACTAGTGAAAGGAAAATAATCTGAAAAGAAGAAGCCTGCCAACAGGGCCTGAGTTTCATTAAGCAGTGCATGAAATCTACATTTTTCACCTCCTTCATCCTTATACCTACGACCGAAAGCAAGTCTACATATAATCATGTTCGTAAACGAAATCATTATGTCATTTAAGTTGACAGGTTTAGATGTCACGGCTGATTTTGATATCTTTTCCAACATACGGGAAACCTCATCTTCCCTAATGGGGCGAAAATGTTGTACTCTGCTGGAGTTGAAGAAATGAGTAACACATATTTTTCTCTTCTCCCTCCAGAAAGCATCACAATATGGTGCAAAACCCAAATCTAAGCCATTATAGGACAAAGTTTGCTGGCCTAGCAGAATCGGCCTGCCAGAAAATTGAGTATCAAGGGTTTTGAAGACCTCTTTTGCCAATTTTGCCGAAGAAACAACAAAAATTGGCACAAAACCGAGACGCAAGGACAGAAGTTGACCATATTGTTTAGAGAGTTTCCAAAAATAATAGTGAGGGTTTGAGCTATCAAACTGGTGTAAGTTACCGATTAAAGGAAGACCTCGGGGACCAGGTGGCGTACGAGCACTCTTGCTCGCTCTGTGCGTCTGAACAAAAAGGAATAGGATGATTGAGATAAATAGGAGAATGATGAGAAAGACCATTATATTTGATGATAAAACAAACTGTCCAGTGACTACCTTCGGAAAATTTTGTACAATATGGCTAGTGTTAAATTTTGAGGAAACTAGGCTCGGGTTTGTTAATTTTAACAAGGCAAGGAGGGTTTTATATATTTGCTGGATGAGTGAGTATGAGTTGGCCGTGAGAGATATAGAACAAAAGTAAGAAAGCAAAATGCGGGGGAGAAGATGAGAGTACAAGTGCGAAGTAGAAAGTACTGTAGTAGCCACTTGGGTTGTTATTTACAGGGCTCCAAGACAAATATCTCATACTTATCGTCATAAAATTTTGACAAGTAGGGTGCAAAAATCTAGAGATGTGGCCAGTGGTGGACCACTTCTTAGGGCTAGAGGGGCCGAGCCCCACCACACAAACTTTCTTTTTACTAAATTTCCTTTAAGATATTAGCGTAATAATAATATAATATAACTTTTCTTATTTCGGTCGCTCCATATCTTTTATTTTACATAGTAAAGAATAAGAATATAAATAATATTTTAATCAATGAATTCACAATTTTTATTGCTTTTAAAATTTATTGAATAGGAAATTGGGGTGTACATCTCAATTAAATAAATTTTTTTATTTGAATAGATTTCTTATGTTAATAATTAAATTACCCTGCATAAAGAAAGGTCATTAAACTTACTCTTTTTTATCACTTGTTAATAAAGAGAAAAAGATCCATTGCATTCATATTGTTAATTTGTAGAACAATAGTATATAAAATTTTCAACTATGTATAGTTTGTCCTTCAAATTATAATAATTAACAGTCATTTCCATCAATCCATATAGACAAGATTATGCTTTACAATAAAATAGAAGATTATAATTTTCTCATAGCTTTGGTTACTTTTATTAAAAGATAAATTATAAAAAAATTGAATATAAAATAAATGATAGAAGATATTCAAGCTTTGAAAGAATATTAAATTACTTTAATATATGATCAAGTTGATACAATTTTAATATAATAATTATAATTTTTTATAAATTGTTAATATTAGTAATATTTTTTTAATTATCTAATTTTATTTATTGACATATTTTTATACTTGATCTATAATAATTTTTTCCCGGCTTTGCACCTTCACATGTTTAAATCTACATTCGTCATTGGATGTGGTCTCATCATGAGTTGACAACTCTACGGTAAATATAAGACAAGTGGTAAAAAGATCTATAATCTTACAGCCGCTACTAGACCGCTGCTCGAATGTACATTGTGACCTTTAAATTAACTAAGTATAGAAAAGTAGATGCGGCCATAATTAATTATGTTAAAAAGGAGTGGATGAAATTCTATATAAGAATGAAAAAGAACAAAAGCAAGGCGCCTCTCATCGAGTGACAAGTAGTATAATGATAAAAAGGGAAACTATTTTGATTCTTATCTTCTTCCTTGATTTAATTTTGTTAGGATAATGCCACTAGATTATCATATATCCTAGTTAATCTATATGACATCGATGTGTTGGTATTTTAAGAGAAAATAAATTTTATAATATTTTGTTTTATTTTTTGTTTTGATCTGATTTAGTTACGTGTTACTTAACTGAATATTATTTATAGGATTTGGATTTACATTAGAGAAGTATTGATTTTATCTTACTTTAGGAATTGATTTATATTTTACTTATCTATTCAATATCCTAACATGATTTAGCTTTATTATTTTTGTAAGATTTGCAAGATAATTACAATTAGGAAAGATCCTGAAGAATCTTTATTCAATAAGGAAAGTTTGCTGGACAAATTATGTACAACTAGGAGTCTTTTACTTATGTTTTGTAACGTTTTTGTGTGCAAGCTATACAAGTTTAGCTTGAGTAATGATAAATATTATTCACTTATCATGATTGTGATCAACTAGAAGAGTGGGGTTATCTCACTGGAAACTTGTAAGTGTAGAGCAAGGAAAGGAGTTGGTTTACTATAGATGGTGTTCTAGGTGATTAGAATGTTGTTTATATAGAATATGTGAGCGTGAGTGAACGGGGAGTTCATCAACTGTAAAGTCCTAATTCTCGTAAATGTGAACATCATAGTGAATTGTAGCTTGGTTGCCTGTGGATGTAGACTAGTTATAGCTGAACCACATGAAACTTCTCTGTGCAATTTGACTTATGTTTTGTTAGATTTGATATAACTACAATAGTTCTATCTTAGGTAACAAATCTGTAGCTCCAAAACTTACAATTGGAATCAAAGCATAGCACTAATATATTTCTGTATACCTTGTCATTATTCCTTAGCTATGGACTTTCACAAGCACGAAGGGTCAATTAGTCATCCACCTCTTCTAGATGAAAGCAATTGATGAGAGGGTGTGGAAAACTATTATTTATGGTTGGAGTTCACCTACTCATGTTAATCAAAACGGTGTCAGAGTTGTGAAAGAAGAATTAACTTGGAATCAACAAGATTATGATATAAGTCAAAGGAATTCTAAAACCATTCATTCCCTTTTCAATGCAATCAATCCAAAAGCATTTGGTGTTATTTCTTCGTGCACATTAGCAAAGATGCATTGGAGAGGCTTCAAAACAAATATGAAGGGATTGCATCAGTCAAGAGAACTAAAATCTTGATATAAAACCCATTTTCCTGGTCGGTTCAATAAGGTCATGAAAAACATTTCGATTTGCTTGCCTCTCAATTTGACAAAATTAAAATGCAAGAAGATGAGATAGTCTCAAAATTCTATGTAAAACTTTGTGAGATAAGAAATGTTGCAGCTTTGCTGGGAAAGACTTATGGTGATGCTAAGGTTTTAAAAATACTCTATTTGTTACTAGAGAAATATCAAGGGCTACTACTATTGCTGATACTCCAAACCTTGATAAGCTTAAAATCGATAAGCTATTAGGATTACTTCAATCTTATGAGATGACATTAATACCACAAATCAAGAAAAATAAATCTATTGCTCTAACAACCTCTTCATCAAAAGCTATTGAAGATGATGACAATTCAAAAATCTTAGATGATCAAGAAGTGGCTTTAATGGTGAGAAATTTAAGAAATTTCTTAAGAAAAATTGCAAAAAGAGGAATCAGTTTAAGGGTCATAAAGAAGAGAAAAATGCAACTGACTTTAAGAGATTTAACAAAGAACTTGAGAAGAAAACTCAAGTGCAGTGTTTTGAATGTTCAGGATTTGGACATATCAGGTATGAATGTGCAAATTTAAAGAAGAAAGGCAAAGGATTGAATGTTAGTTAGAGTGATAGTGACTTTGAAGGTAGTGAAGATAAGCATGAACATCAGAATGGTCACATTGCATTTGTTGCATCAGCATCAGACAAAGGAAAGGGAGTCATATTGGAGACAACTAGATTAGTTACAACTGAGGTAATTGATGATGCTAACATTGAATCTATTCTTCATCTGACTTACTATGAAGAACTATAAGAAGCATACAACAATCTTGATCATGCCTAAGAAATAAAAATTCAAAAGAACAAAGAAAATAAGAAGAGAATACATGAGTTGATTAAAGAGATCGAAACTGTCACATGTGAGAAAGTGTTTCGGGAAGAGAATTTTGCTGAACTTGACACAACTTTTGAGAAATTGAAATTTGATTTGGTTGAGAAAGATGAGTTCATAAAGAAATATGAGGCCTCAAATAAGTTTTTGTCAAAAGGAATAAAAAAGCTAGATGAAATTCTAGTTCAAGGGAGACATAGCAACATCAAGCATGGATTCAGTTTTGAAGCTAAAAATCAAGCATCTTCTTAAAAAACAACCTTTGTGAAAGCTTCTAAATCAAACACCTTGCAGCTTTTAGAGTCCTTAACAAAATCATAATCATCAAAGTTTGATATCTTAAGCAAACTACAAAAATCAAGTAAGGGGACCACAAGTTCAAGGAAAAACTCGTCCTTTAAAAGTTCTAAGAATTCATTTTATAGTGCATCGTCACATTTTGTTAAATCCACAATGTCTGTAACTAGAAAATTCGTACCAACATGTTACTTTTGTGGCATTAAGGGACACATTAGGCCTAGATGCTACTAACTGAATAATCTACTTTATCAAAATGAACAATAGCATAGGCAATCTCGTAACACACAACACAAACAGTCATGTAAAGCACAACAAAACTGGATTAAACAAAACACAGACAAATGTTATGTTGCCTTATATGTTTTGAATGCATTCACTAATGACTCTTTGTACTTTGATAGTGGATGTTCAAGACATATGACAGGTAATAAAGACATGCTAAAAAATTTTAGATTATGCAGTGAAGGTTCAATCAAATTTGGAGATGGTGCCAAGAGCAAAGTAATTGGTAAGGGTACCTTGTTTGTTGGTAGTTTACTTGAGTTTACTAATGTTCTTTTTGTTAAAGGTCTTAAAGTTATTTTACTCAGTATTAGTCAGATTTGTGATGATAAATATAATGTCGAGTTTAAGAATAAGTGCATGGTTCTTGATTCCAACAAGAATTGCATTCTTGAAGATGTTAGGTCTAATGACAATTATTACTTATTAAATAAGCTGAGTGCAATGCATGTTAAGACTACTGAGATTGAACTATGGTATCAAAGACTAGGCCACATTAATTTTAAAGACTTAGCTAAATTAACTAAGACTAGTGCAATTAAAGGAGTACCTAAGTTTGAACATAAACTTGACATTTTGTGTGGCCCCTGCCAAAAGGGTAAGCAAATTAAAAGTTCACATGCTTCTAATTCGTTTCTTAGCACTTCAAAGATTCTTAAATTGTTATACGAAAAAGTTATGTTTTTGTTTATGTACATGACTATTCAAGGTATACTAGGGTAGATTTTGTTAAAGAGAAATCTGATACATTTGATGTGTTTAGAAACTTATGTGTTAGGTTGGAAAATGATCAGAACAAAAACATTGAAAGAATTATTAGAATACGAAGTGATCATGGGAAAGCATTTCAAAACGAGAGTTATGCAAATTTTTTAAAACTTCATGGCATCACTCATGAATTCTTTGCTCTAAAGACACTAGAATAGAGTGGAGTAGTGGAGAGGAAGAACAGAACATTGTAGGAAATGGCTTAAGTGATGTTGAACAACAAGAAGCTCACAAAGAGGCTTTGGGTAGAGGCAATCAATATAGCATGCTACATCATCAACAGAGTTTTCTTTAGGCTAGGAACCTGTTAAACACCTTATGAGCTACTAAAAGGGAGAAAGCCCAACCTTAAATACTTCCATGTATTTGGATATCGGTGTTATATTCTCAATGACAAAGAACAACTTGACAAATTTGATGCCAAAAGTGATGATGGTGTTCTTATTGGTTATTCATTCAATAGCAAAGCATATAGGATCTATAACATGAGAACTCAAAATATTATGGAATCTACTAATGTTGTTTTTCATGATTGTGATGATTTTGCAGAATTTTTAGAAAATGAAGCAATAGAAAGTCTTGGAGAACCTGCTAGTAGAACTGGAACAAATTCAGCAAAAAACATAGAACCAGTCACACAGAATGAAACTGCAGAAGTTAAGACAGATGAGACTAAAATGCCTAACACCATTGATTTGAGCAGAGATGGAATCAGATTTGATGATAAGACCAAGGATCCCCTAACCTGGATTCAAAAGGCACGTCCTGCCACTTCTAGCATTAGAAGTATAGAAGGTGGAGTTAAAACCAGAAGTAAGGTAAGGAATCAAGTGAGTTTTTCTTGTTATGTATCACTTATAGGACCTAAATCTGTTAATGATGCTCTTAAGGAAGAAGCTTGGATTCAAGTCATGCAAGATGAGCTGAATCAATTTGAAAGAAATCAAGTTTGGACTTTAGTTTTCAAACCTAAAGACACTATTGTCATTGGAACTAAATGGATTTTTAAGAACAAAAGTGATGAAAATGGGCAAGGGATTAGGAGTAAGGCTAGATTAGCTGCTTGACACATCTAAAAATAGGATTATCTCTCAAGTATAGGAGTGTCGAAGTAATAAACTTGGTCAAACCGGGGTCAATCCACGAGGAAGGGGATTTAGTGGTACAAATTATAAGGTAAAAAAAAATTATATTATATTTTTTCAAAGAAATGGCAAGATAATATCAACAAATATAAGTAAAGATGGTAGGTAGTACTATCGACCATTCAAATGTAAAACAAAAATAAAAGGTGGTAAAACCATCCACAGGAATAGGAGGTAAAACCTACCATCACAAATAAAAGAGCAATTCCATAAGCAACAAATGAGAATAATTAAAGTACAAAAGTAAGATAAATTAACACAATAACAATGAAGGCTAAGGTTAGGGGATCCACCCTTGATATATCAAATAAGAATACATAACCCAATTACAACTCGATTAGAATCCACACATCAAGGAGGTTTCAATCGAAAGATATGTCATTTAAGCCCATTTTAGTTATGCGAATTATATTTGTTTCGTTACCAATATTCATACCACTTCTTGTAAATGGGTTCAAGTAGCCAATGTGCCAATCACCATATGTCTACAACAACTTAAGGTTTCTAACTAGACTTGTGTCGGTAAGGAAGAACCATATGACAGCTAGAAAGGATCCAAGCATTTAATGTGCCAAGGATTGTCTACAAGGATCAAGACCTTCACTTTATGAGTGGTGTCAAAATTGATTAGAGAAATAAATATAAATCATATAAAATAAATAACAAAGGATTGTGATTATAAAGCACATGTCAAGGGTTAGAATATCCTTATTCTCTTTCACCTTAGCAAAAAATAATTTAGCAAGACATTATAAAAGAAAGAAAACAAATTGCAAAAAGAAGATTTATTAATAACATAAAAACACAAGAGAGAAAAACACAATAACAAGTGATCCTAGTCAAGGCCAAGATGCCATAACGAGTCATAAGGCACCTCTATTTATAGATGTTAGCCCTAAGGCTAAATGATAATTTTGATGATAACAATACACATTGATTCATTGTGATTTACTAACATGTTTATTTATGTACAAGAGTAATATCATTGAAATAATTGTAAAATCAAGAAGAGGCTTATTAAAATGAAATGTTGAAGCTAAGGAGAAGACTATATGTCAAAGGCACCAAAGTTTAAGATCAAGATTTGACTCAAGGAATGTGACACATGAACAATGTTCAATCAATTGGTCATATATTTCTTTATAAATGTCCAAATGACATGATTCTTGAGCCTTTGGAAAGCTTGCTTAATTTATAACATTTCATATGTTTTAAAGAAATTGAAATTTCAAGTACAAGGCTGTCCAAATCATCATGCAAATTGAAAGACAAATGGAAGCAGCTGACATGAGCACTGAATACTATTTCAGACATATCTTGAGCTAAAAATATTCAGATGACTTGATTCTTATGGCATTGGAAAGAGGACTTAATGAGACACATTTCATATTTTTTGAAGAAATTCAAAATTCAAATGGAAGGCTGACATAATTAACATGCAAGTCGGTGGAATGACACAAGGACTAAAAATCAAGTCACATGAGCACCGAATGGTCTTTTATCCATATCTTGAGATAGAGATATCCAAATGATTTGATTCTTAATTCTTTAGAAATCTTATTCAAACCTTCAAAACTTTTATGTTTTGAGGAAATTCAAATTTCAAGTAGAAGGTTGACAGAATTATCATGCAAGTCGGTGGACTGACATAAGGAAGAAAAATCAAGTCACATGAGCACCGAATTGTTTTTTCACCATATCTTGAGCTAGAGATATCCAAATGACTTGGTTCTTGATGCGTTGGAAATTTTATTCAAATATACAGATATTTTATGTTTTGTAGATTTTCAAATTTCAAACGAAACATTGACAAAAATGGCAGACAAAATTACAGTTTTTATGGTGGGTAGAAAATTTGGAGTTGGTGTCTTCACTTGATTAAGTTCATCCTATTTGCCTATAAAAGGAGCCCTTCTCCCATGCATTCAATAAGCATCTATCAAGCAAAAAAAAAAAAACAAGAGAAATATCAAGTCTAGAGAGCTTTTATATTCTTTATCTACTCTTTGAAGAGAGTTGTACTTTTGTTGTAAAAATTTTCTTTGTTCTTGTATTGTGGTGAGAGAGAGATCTTCTTGTAAAGGATAAAATTTATCCTTGAGAGAACTCTTGGTTTGGTGTTATCAAGAGTTGAAGGAAGAAGTCTTGGTGAGTTTGTTCATTAAGAAGAACTCGTGGTGTGGTGTTATTAAGAGTTGAAGGAAAAAGTCTTGGTGAAGTTGTTCATCAAGCATGTTGTAAAGTATTCTACAACTTAGTGGAAAGCCTAGCTTGTGGAGGAGCTAGGAGTTCGTGGACATAGGCAAGGTTTGCTAAATCATGTAAATTGAGTTTGCAGTCTCTCTATCCCTTTCCTCTTTACATTTACTTGCACTTGTGATTATTCATTATTATTATTCTTTTGATTGCATCTTTGATAAATTCTAATTTCATCTTCTTCACCTTTATTCTCAAAGAAATAGTGAACTAAATTTGATATTTCAAGAAAAGTTTTCTAAATCCATTTTGATAAATAAAAACCCAATTCACCCCCCTCTTGGTTTGCCATACCTGGGTCAACAAGTGGTATCAGAGCAAGGTTGCTCATTTTTTTCTTAAATCTTAATCGATTTTGAGCTATGGCAACTTTTAATCCAACTTCACATTTTGAGGGGCTTTCTATCTTTAGACCTCCATTTTTCAATGGAAGTGATTACTCTTGTTGGAAAACTAGAATGAGTATTTTTTTGCAATCTTTTGATTATGATTTGTGGTCTATTGTTTTGGAAGGACCTTTTGTTCCTACAAAAATTGAAAATGAAGAAAGCATGCTTAAAGAACCTAAAGAGCTTAGTGAAGATGATAAAAAGAAATTGAGTTTGAATGCTAAAGCTATGAATGTGTTGTATTGTGCTCCAGATAGAAATGAGTTTAATAGAATATCTACTTGTTCTACGGCACAAGAAATATGGCACACACTTGAAGTAACTCATGAAGGACCTAGTCAAGTTAAAGAATCCAAAATTAGTATGCTAGTTCATAGTTATGAGCTTTTTAAGATGAAATCGGATGAATCAATTTCTGAAATGTTTACTAGATTTACGGATATTATCAATGGTTTGAAATCCTTGGTAAATCTTATTCTAATGTTGAAATGGTGAGAAAGATTCTTAGGTGTCTACCAAAATCTTGGGAGCCAAAGGTGACGACAATTCAAGAAGCAAAGGACCTCACCAAACTACTATTAGAAGAACTTATGGGTTCTCTCATGACTCATGAAATCACCTTGAAGGAGAATGAAGAAGATTTCAAGAAAAAAAAATATCGCTTTCAAATCTTCAACAAAAGAAGATGATGAGTCCGACGATGAAGGAGACGATGAAGATCTTGCATTCATCACAAGAAAGCTAAAAAGGATGATTAGAAGAAACCAAAGATTCAAGAAGAATTCTAGAAGGGAGTACAAGGGCAAAGCTCAAAGCGAGATAAGAAAAATGATCAAGTCATTTGCTATGAGTGCAAGAAACCGGGACATGTAAAGATGGATTGTCCTTACTTCAAGAGTGAAAACAAGAAATCCAAAGCAATGAAAGCCACAAATTAGGATGATAGTGAAGCTAGCTCCACCGAAGAAGAAGATTGCGAAGTGGCAAACATGTGCTTCATGGCTTTAAGTGAAGATGAGGTAAGTATTTTAAACTACGATCCTAAGCTTTCATATGATGAATTACTTGAAGCATTCCAAAATTTACATGTGCAAGTTGATAAGAAAAATTCAAAAATCAATGCTTTCAAAAAGAATTCAAAAATCATGTTATCTCAATTAGAAGAGTTGGTAGAAATAAATGAAGCTTTAGAAAATGAAAATGAAATTTTAAAGCAAAAAGATTTTAAAAGTTTGGAAAGTCAAATACATTTATTAAAAACTGAAAATGACATTTTAAAACAAAAGGATTTTGATAAATTGGAGAAACAAAATGCTATTTTGAAAAGGAAAATAATGACTTAAGAAATATTGTTGATAGTTTTACAAAAAGCACAAAAAATTTGAATTCTATGTTACAAAACCAAAGGTGTGTTTTTGAAAAAAGAGGGTTAGGATATAAAACTCATAAAAATCAAAAGTATTTTAAAAATTATTTTGCTTATGCATCTTCTAGGAATAATCCTTATCATTCATATACTTATTGTGGAAGAAAAGGACACAAAGTGCATTCTTGCTGTATTAAGAGAAATCCTAATTTGAAACAAATATGGGTTCCAAAAAGTACCATAACTAACCCCCAAGGACCTAAGAACTTTTGGGTACCAAAAAGTTACTCCTTGAATGTTGATTGTAGAGACAAAGGAGTGGCAAACACAAGTGGTACTTAGATAGTGGATGCTCAAGGCATATGACTGGAGATGCCTCCAAGTTCTCAAGATTAATCATGAAGAAAGGAGGATATGTGACCTTCGGTGATAATGCCAAGGAAGGGTAATCAGACATGGTGATATTGGTAACCCTTTTTCACCTATTATTAAAGATGTTTTGCTTGTTCATGGTTTAAAACATGATTTGATTAGCATTAGTCAATTGTGTGATAAGGGATATTTTGTTACTTTTGAGCCTAATAGATGTGTGATTAAGGATTTTAGTAACAATAAGACATTATTTGTTGGTAATAGATGTGGTAATATTTATACAATTGATATTGATGTTAATGATCATGTAGAAAATTGTTTCATTGTTAATCATGATACTTGGTTATGGCATAGAAGGTTAGGTCATGCTAGCATGGACACAATTTCAAAATTTCTAAAAATGAGTTAGTTGATGGTCTTCCAAAAATAAAATTTGAAAAGGATAAGATTTGAGATGCTTGTCAATTTGGAAAACAAGTGAGGACTTCTTTTAAACAAAAAAAATTTATTTCAACAAATAAACCTCTACAATTACTTCATTTGGATTTATTTGGACCATCGAGAACTCAAAGCCTTGGTGGAAAGTATTATGTTTTTGTTATTGTGGATGATTAGTCAAGATTCACTTGGGTATTATTCTTGAAAACTAAAAATGAAGCCATACAAGTTTTTTTAAAATTTGCAAAAAGAGTCCAAAATCAAAAAGGGTATTCTATTGTGTCCATTAGGAGTGATCATGGTGGTGAAGTAGACAATGTTACATTTGAAAATCTTTGTGATGAAAATGGTTTTGAACATAATTTTTTTGCACCTAGAACTCCACAACGAAATGGTGTTGCTGAGAGAAAAAATGGAACTATCCATGAAATGGTTAGGACCATGTTACTTGAAAATAATTTGCCAAAATATTTTTGGGTTGAAGCCGTTAATACCGCATGCTTTATAATCAATAGAGTTCATATTAGAGCTTTAATAAAGAAAACTCCTTATGAACTTTGAAAAAGAAGAAAACCCAACATTGGATTTTTTAAAGTTTTTGGATGGAAATGTTTTATTTTAAACACCAAGGATAACCTTGGAAAATTTGATGCAAAAGCCGATGTTGGAATTTTTGTTGGCTACTCCAACCATAGTAAAGCATATAGAGTTTTTAACAAAAAGACTCTTACTATTAAAGAATCTATGCATATTAAATTCGATGAAACTAATGTGATTTCTTCAAAGAATTTAGATGATGATATTGTTAAGGTAGAAAGGCAAATCAAGGAATCAAGGCTTGATGAAAAGGGCAAACATGAATTACAACTTCAACAAGAAAATCTTGAGGAAGTATATGATTCTTCCCAAGAATTACCAAAGGAATGGAGGTATGCAAAAGCTCATCCTAAAGATCTCATTATTGGTGAACCATCACAAGGTATGAAAACTAGATCTTCTTTTAGAAACTTTTGTAATCATTTTGCTTTTGTCTCTCAATTTGAACCAAAATCTTTTAAAGAAGCTGAAAATGACGAAAGTTGGATTTTGGCTATGCAAGAAGAATTGAACCAATTTGAGAGAAATCAAGTTTGGGATTTAGTCCCTAGACCAAAAAATCATTCTATTATAGGCACTAAATGGATTTTTAGAAATAAAGTAGATGAAAATGGCACCATTATTAGAAACAAAGTTAGACTTGTTGCTCAAGGATACAATTAAGAAGAAGGTATTGATTATGAGGAAACCTTTGCATCGGTTGCTAGATTAGAATCCATTAGAATGTTGTGTGCATTTGCATGTTATAAAAATTTTATATTATATCAAATGGATGTCAAAAGTGCGTTTTTAAATGGTTACAATATGGAGGAAGTATATGTCGAGCAACCTCTTGGTTTTCAAAATCATGATTTTCCAAACCATGTTTTCAAACTCAAAAAGGCACTTTATGGCTTGAAACAAGTACCAAGAGTATGGTATGATAGATTGAGTAAATTTCTCATTGATAATGGTTTCGAAATGAAAAAAGTTGATACTACTCTTTTTGTTAAAACAAAAAATTATGATTTATTAATTGTTCAAATCTATGTTGATGATATTATATTTGGTGCTACTAATGTTTCTATGTGTGAGGAATTTTCCAAGTGCATGCAACAAGAATTTGAAATGAGCTTATTGGGAGAATTAAATTTCTTCCTTGGACTTCAATCAAGCAATCAATAGATGGGATCTTCATAAATCAAGCTAAATACACAAGAAATCTTCTTAAGAAGTTTGGCATGGATAATTCAAGGACATATAACACACTTATGGGTACATTAACCAAGCTTGACAAGGATGAGAAAGGAAAAGATGTTGAGGTAACAAAATGTCGACGTATGATTGGCTCTCTTTTATATTTAACTGCTAGTATACCTGATATTATGTTTGGTGTGTGTATGTGTGCTAGATTTCAATCTTGTCCAAAGGAATCTCACCTTAAGGCTGTCAAAAGGATATTTAGATATCTTCTTGGAACCATAAATCTAGGTCTTTGGCATCCTAAGTGTGATAATTTTGATCTAATTAGTTATTCCGATGCGGACTTTGCTGGAAGTCTTCTTGATAGAAAGAGCACTAGTGGCTCTTGCCATTTTCTAGGACATACATTAGTCTCATGGTTTAGTAGAAAACAAAATTCTGTTGCCTTATCAACCGCGAAAGCCGAGTATATTGCAGTAGGAAGTTGTTGTGCACAATCTCTTTGGATGAAACAAATTTTAAATGATTATGGTGTGGTATTTGATCATATTCCCATCAAATGTGATAATACAAGTGCCATCAACATTTCAAAAAATCCCATACAACACTCTAGGACTAAGCAGAGATTAGACATCATTTTATTAGAGATCATGTGAAAAAAGGTAATATTTCTTTAGAATTTGTTCCCACCGATAAACAATTAGCCGATATATTTACTAAACCCCTTAGTCCAGATAGATTTTGCATAATTAGAAGGGAATTAGGCATGTTGGATATGTCTTAATTTCGCTTTAATATGATAATCTTTGAATGGTAGCATATGTTAAGGGGGAGAATATATTTAGGGGGAGTAGTTAATTTGATTACATCTTTTTAATGATAACAAAAGGGGGAGAAATGGTTGGATTGCTTATATTCATAACAAGTGCCTTTTTTTTTATTCTTGATTTTATTTTCATTCTTTATTTTAGATATTATTTGAAAGCAAGCAATGGTTTATCATCATCAAAAAGGGGGAGATTGTTAGCCCTAAGGCTACATGATAATTTTGATGATAATAATACACATTGATTCATTATGATTTACTAACATGTTTATTTATGTGCAAGAATAATATCATTGAAATAATTGTAAAATCAAGAAGAGGCTTATTAAAATGAAATGTTGAAGCTAAGGAGAAGACTACATGTTAAAGGCACCAAAGTTTAAGATCAAGATTTGACTCAAGGAATGTGACACATGAGTAATGTTCAATCAATTGATCATATATTTCTCTATGAATGTCCAAATGATGTGATTCTTGAGCTTTTGGAAAGCTTGCTCAATTTATAACATTTCATATGTTTTAAAGAAATTGAAATTTCAAGTGCAAGGCTATCCAAATCACCATGCAATTTGAAAGACAAATGGAAGCAGCTGACATGAGCACTGAATACTATTTTAGATATATCTTGAGCTAGAAATATCCAAATGACTTGATTCTTATGGAAATGGAAAGAGGACTTAATGAGGCACATTTCATCTTTTTTGAAGAAATTCAAAATTCAAATGGAAGGCCGACATAATTGATATGCAATTCGGTGGACTGACACAAGGACTAAAAATCAAGTCACATGAGCACCAAATGGTCTTTTATCCATATCTTGAGATAGAGATATCCAAATGATTTGATTCTTAATCCTTTGGAAAGCTTATTCAAACATTGAGAACTTTTATGTTTTGAGGAAATTCAAATTTCAAGCAGAAGGCTGACAGAATTATCATGAAATTTGATAGACTGACACAAGGAAGAAAAATCAAGTCACATGAGCATCGAATGGTTTTTTCACCATATCTTAAGCTAGAGATGTCCAAATGACTTGGTTCTTTATGCGTTGGAAAGCTTATTCAAATATACAGATCTTTTATATTTTACAAATTTTCAAATTTCAAATGAAACATTGACAAAAATGGTAGACAAAATTATAGTTTTTATGGTGGGCAAAAAATTTGGAGTTGGTTTCTTCACTTGATTAAGTTCATCTCATTTGCTTATAAAAGGAGCCCTTCTCCCATGCATTCAGCAAGAAAAGAGAAGAGCAAGAGAAGCATCTATCAAGCAAAAAACAAGAGAAATATCAAGTCTAGAGAGCTTTTATATTCTTTATCTACTCTTTGAAGAGAGTTGTACTTTTGTTGTAAAAATTTTCTTTGTTCTTATATTATAGTGAGAGAGAGATCTTCTTGTAAAGGATAAAAGTTATCTTTGATAGAACTCTTGGTGTGGTGTTATCGAGAGTTGAAGGAAGAAGTCTTGGTGAAGTTGTTCATCAAGAAGAACTCTTGGTGTGGTGTTATCAAGAGTTGAAGGAAAAAGTCTTGGTGAAGTTGTTCATCAAGCATGTTGTAAAGTATTCTACAACTTAGTGGAAAGCCTAGCTTGTGGAGGAGCTAGGAGCCCGTGGAGGTAGGCAAGGTTTGTCGAACCACGTAAATTGAGTTTGCACTCTCTCTATCCCTTTTCTCTTTACATTTACTTGCACTTGTGATTGTTCATTATTATTATTCTTTTGATTGCATCTTTGATAAATTCAAATTTCATCTTCTTCACCTTTATTCTCAAAGAAATAGTGAACTAATTTTGATCTTTCAAGAAAAGTTTACTAAATCCGTTTTGATAAATAAAAACCTAATTCACCCCCCCTCTTGGGTTGCCATACCTGGGTCAACAATAGATACATTTAGGGGCAAACTTGTTAAATTACAAAGGGACAAAAGTCAAATATATTGTTGACAATTGGGATCATCAGGTGCACTGAATTTGACTACCCATTTCAGCACTGAATGGCTTAGAATTGTGATAAAATGTCTTCATGAAAGTTGTAAATATTTCTCTTAGCTTTCAAGAACATCTTGATTTATACAATTTGGATATGCATATCAAGAGATATGGTCAAAATACTGAGGCATGGTCAGGCTAGGCTGAAACTACTGATGGGTTCACTTCAAGCCCATTTTTGGTCCACTAAGAGCCCAAATTTGATGCTACTTGTGAAATATAATCTTATAGATAATTTAATCAGCTTTCCAAAAAATCAAGATTTGCACCATTCGGATCTATAAATAGAAAGTTATGCCTATTTTACCGAACCTACAACTAAACCAAAATTAAGAGAAAGTTAATTCCAAAGATGCAAGGACTACAAATATGCTTAAGTTGAGGAATTAATAACATTATTAATACAATATGATGAATTCAACTCTTATTAAGCTTGCATATTTAAGTGTTCATCACTTCTTAAGGGTACACACAAATTGAGGGAATATATTTTGATGAAACTTTTGCACCTGTGGCTAGGTTAAAATACATTTGGCTGGTACTTGCTATTGCTTGTTTGTTTAACTTCAAACTCTTTCAAATGGATGTTAAAACAACTTTTCTAAGTGGCATTTCAAAAGAGGAAGCTTTTGATGAACAATCAAAAGGCTTTGTTTATCCTAAGCATCCCACTTATGTTTACAAACTGAAAAAGGCTCTGTATGGTCTGAAACAAGTTCCAGGAGCTTGGTATGAAATGCTTACAACCTTTCCCCTTGGTAAGGGATATACTAGAGGCAGTAATGACAAAACCTTGTTCATAAAGCAGGCATCCAAAATATATTATTGTTCCTTAAATCTATGTTGATGAGATAGTGTATGGTTCTATACTTGATGATAAAACTAATGAGTTTGTTGAGCTTATATAGGGAGAATTTGAGATGATTATGGTAGGTGAGCTAACCTTTTTCTTGGACTTCAAGTCAAATAGCTTGATGATAGCATTTTCATCTCTCAAACTAAGTATGCAAAGAACTTAGTGAAAAGATTTTAAATGGACAAGAGCAAAGCAATGAGGACACCTATTGCTACCGATCTCAAGTTGTCGAAAGATAATGTTAGAAATAATGTTGATCAAAGCCTGTATAGAAGCATGATTGAAAGCATTCTACATCTTAAAGCAAGCAGACCGGACATTAGTTTTAGTATGGGTTTATGTGGATGATTTCAGTGATATCCAAAAGAATAACATCTAGCGTAGTCCACATTGAGCATGTTTGAACTAAAAACCAACTAACTAATTTATTTGCCAAGGCACTACACTGATCAAGATTGGAAAAGCTAAGAAAGGCTTGGTGTGTGTCAATTACATGAATGAACACTGCCTCAGTCACATATAAGATTTTAACTGCATTTTTGAGCTATTTGTGTTTGAATTCAGTACTTTTCATTGTTATTTTTAATTCATGAAGTTTTATTGTAAATGTAGAAAGGACTACCTATATGTGTTGAGTAAAAGCCATCTTTGAAAGCAATTCATATGTATTTAGGAAATATGCTTAGATTGCTCATTCAACATGAAAAAGGCTACCACCATACATACGTGAAAGCCATTGTGTTTGTGTTTAATTTCCATTGAGATCAATTTCTACATATTTCAAAGATATGTTGAGATTGACCACTTGGTTGAAATTTGATTTATGTGAAAATGCAGTTTATTGAATATTTATGTAGCTCTGAAAATGCCTTGTTAAAACAAATTACATGATATGAGGATGTTTTAGTCACGACTGATATAACAAATGCAGTTATGATATGTTATGATTGTATGTTTAATTTTTTGTTTGATTCAATTGTGTAATTGATTGTGTGAGTTACATGTGTATAAGGTTGACATATCAACAAGTAGGTTTGAAATTGAAATATTGTTAAATGTGGCAGGACCTAACAACATTCAACCATTTCATTTAATTCATTAAATGCCTAAATTTTTGTGACTTAGTCTCTTAAGAAATATTTTGAAAATCAAAATCAGATTTTGAGGGGGGGTTTTGTAATTATGTTATCCTAATTTTGATAGGATTCTTGATTTAAAAAGAACATTATCTTTTATTTCCTTTATTATCTCATTTTGCCCTTATCAAATTGAACTCAAAATTGTGTCTACTAGGGCTTTTTATATTGCAACTTCAGTTTAACAAAATGGGTGGAAACTTCGATCTCAGTTAAGAACGATGGAATCAACACTGCACGATTCTACTTCACAATTATCATCATAGGAACTACCACTAGAGGAGTCACCACAGACTCAACTAGAAACTCAAGAGAATGTTGATCCTTCACAAGAGCTTGAACAAGGTTCAAATCATGATGAAAAAGACTCAAAGGTACATAATGATGAAGAAATTGAGTCATTTGATCATAATAATCTAGCTAGAAGTGAAGATTTTGACAGGCATGTGAATCAATTTGATGCTCTTCAAGGATTCAATCCTATTGAAGGCAATCTTGCTTCTAAAGAAATCAAGGAAAGATATGATGATTACATTGTAGCAAGGAAGCTATGGAAGAATGATTTGTCAAGGTGGAACCTTTACCACATATTCTCTTGATGTTCTTCTTTAAGACTGACAGTAGAGTAAGTCAGTAACTCAATTTCAACTCCCTGCTACTTCTTTAGTTACAAAATTCTATGCAAATACGGTAGATGATATTAATGATGCTTCAAATGTTAGGTATCATTTAGTTTATTATAGAGGAAAAGATAGTCACTTTTCTCCAAATGTTATCAATGATTTTCTAGAGATACCTAAAGGTGTTGATCATGATATTTATTCCTTGAAATTCACAAAGAATGTTGTCCCAAAAGAACTTGCTGACTATACCATTAAGGGTCAAGAACATATAACTCAATCTCAATTGTTGCCTAGGTATAGAGTTTTGAACAAGATTGCTAGATATAACTCGACAACAACTTCTCATTCAACTTCCATTAGTCTTCACAGAGCTAAGTTTCTAAATTATTTGGGCAAAAATAAAAGCATTAACTTGGGAATGTGGATTTATGATTATATAGTTGCTGTAGCTAAAAACAATTCTCAAATATTGTATTTCCTTTGTCTCGTAATGGGAATTTTGATGAAAAATGGTATTGTACTTGAAGGTGATGATGTTATAGAACCTCTAGAGTCTCCTATTACTAATGGTTTCATGAAAAGAGTAAGCAGACATTAGAGACAGGATGATAAGGAGGATCCTAAAGAAGAAATTGATCCTGAAGCTGAAGAAGAAGAAGAAGGAAAGGAAGTTGAGCCTCCTCCAAAAAGGGCTAGGATGACCACTAAGCAATCCTTAGAATCTGTGTCGGATACTATGCAAACTTTGTCTAACAATCTTTAGTTTTGTAGCAATAATAACATATTTTGATTAATGAGCAAAAACTCATGGAGCAGCAAAAAGAAAATTATGCAAAAGTGTAAGCTCATCATGAATTTTTGTTGAAGCATTTTACAGGTTTCTTTTTAGCAGGACAAGCTGCAGCTACTGTAGATCCATAAGCTGCAGCCACTGTAGGTCTACAAGCTGCAGCTATTATAGGTCCTTCCACCTCTGGAGTTCACATAAGCCCTTGGATGGGCACACCCACTTGGATAGGCAAATCCAACCTTGGAAGGGCACCTAAGCACTTGAATGGGCACACTCGCCTTAGATAGGCACATCCGCCTGTGGATGGGCACCTCGACCCTTGGATGTGTACATTTGTCCTTGAGTGGACCCACTTTTTGCATGAATAAAAGGAAATGATAAGACAGTCTCAACGAAGGAGGACAAAGCTGAGGATGTTGAGAGGGAAGAAAGAAAGACAAAGCAAGAGTACTTTGTTGACTTTTGTGTCTCACAAACCTCTCCAAAGTAGGGTCTAAGCTATAGACACTGAATTTTTGAGGCTCGATGATAAATTGAAGATGAACGTCGAGCAAAAAAAAAGACTAAAATGTCCTTGAGAGTCAAAAGGAGAAGGGTAAGAAGAAGTTGGTGAAGGGCCTTAAAAACTAACATATGACTTTGAAAAGTCACAAAAGCCAATCCACGAGGAATCTAATGATGACTCATGTGCCGTTGCAAAGCTACAGATGTCTAGTTTTCATAGAAATTTATGAATCATGAATCAGAGTTGAACATAAAAGAGTTATGTCTGATCGAACGGATGAAGGTCTCAAGGGGCTACATCGAAATATGAAAAAAAAAGAAAAGGCCGAATGGAAATTGACTGGTTGGCCATCAGACAGCCGCCTGAATGTTTGCCAATGGTCGACTGTCCATCAAATGGCTGCCTGGCTATCTGGAGATGGTTGCCCGGCCCTTGGAAGCTTATCCTCGCAAATTTGCTTAGAAACTTTCCTTTTTCATCTTCACCCCTCTCCTATATAAACCCGCCCTCCTCTCACTTTGTAATACACACCAATTATTGAATACAATCATCTCTTCTCCCTCTTGAAGACACACTCAAGAATTTGAAAAATCTTTTCTAGTATAAATATTTTTTAGGTGTTTTATTGCTCTAAACCTAGAAATGATACGTCTTGAGAGCAGAATTCTCTTCTCCCTCCTATTCTCTCTTTTACTTTTCTTGCTTAGAGAAAGCATGTTTAGAGTTTTATTTTATGGTTTGGAGCACGTTTAGGGTTATTATGAATTGTTCTAATCTAATTTCTTTTGCAAGATAGATAAGCGTAACGAGGTAAGTCTGTAATCCTTTCTTTTTTAGAATCATGCTTAGGAATTTATTTTCTTTGCGAATGCTTAGAATCATGACTAAGAGAAAATGTCTAGAATCATGCTTAAGAGCACATGATTAGAATCATGATAGGAAAACTTATTTGCTTTAATAAATGCTAGGAAATGGCTCAGAATAGGTCAAAATTATCGTTTTACCCTTTAATGGTATGATTGATTTTGGATGTTTGAATTAGGCTAGAATATGCCATGAATGCCATGAATTAGGCTAGAATAAGCCATGAGAATCATGTTTTAGGCTAGAAATGCCATGATACTTGATATGAATTATGCTAGAATTGCCATGATAGAATTTGTCAAAATCTAGGCTAGAATGCCATGATATTAAATTATGGCTTTATTTGCTTGTTTATGAATGTATGAATATATCATAATTAGAAGTGTGATTGTATAATGCTATGAAGTGATGGTGGACTCACATTGATGATGACGGACCATCACTTAGAATGAATATTTGAATAACATGTATATGTATGTAGAGACTTTACAGACTCACAAATGATGGCGAGGAATTCATTATCTATCGAGTATCGACTTGAATACCTATGATATATACACTGGATTGTATGGATGAAATATAGAATTTAATTTATTGTTCGATAACAATTATTGTAATCCTCTCCCATTCCCCCATGTTTGAAAGGAAATATAATCCATTCTCCTCCCTCTTTCTTTGTATGAATATACAACTATCATTGATTGAATAATCACCTCACATGCCTAACAAAGATAAAAATGGAAAGGTGTGCATAAAACAAACAACGCTAAATAGATTAAGTAACAATACGAGATATTTCTATTTGGTATTTCCTGGATTTACATCCGGGAGGGTCGAAGGACTCGTACCTCACTTTTCGAACCTATCTCTGAAGGGATGATGATAGTTTAGGCCTTGAAGTGAGGGATCGGATTGCCCCCATTCATTCCCAATTGAATAATTGGGTGGTGACTCCTTTTCTCCAGACATGTCTATGGCTCGTTTGTGTTCTCTTAAGTCTCAAAAGAGGTTTTGACATAGTGTTATGATTGCAAACACTCTGGTGCGATGAAAGCCCCCTTCATAACATGCTTAAAAAAAATTCTAGAAAGTGGAAGGCTAAAGAATGAAGAAGAATGGATACCTAGTTGATCGTGTGGGAATCCCTATCATAGATAACAGGTACCTCTTGGTCTTTTGGGAAGACCCTTCAATGTTGATTTCCAAATCTGATCTCTCTTATTCAAGTGAAGATGGATTGGATGACTTGTCATTGGAAAGAGGAAGCCAAGACGAGCACGTAGGAGAAAACCAGAGGCAAATCAAATGAAAAGGAAAGAAATGGCATGCAAATAAAGTGAAGGAAGGTGAAGGGTCCTTATATAAACTCTTCATTGCTTGCTGGCAGTCAGATTGCCAGGCAACTGTTGGTTGACCCCTAGCCAACAGTCAGATTGCCAGGTGGCTAGAAGTCAATAGCTGGCCAGTTGTCTCTTCAATGAAGGGCAAAAACGTGAAAGAAAGGAAGAAAAGAGAGAAAGAAAATAAGATAGAAAAGGAGAGGGAAAAAAGAGAAAAATTAAAGAAAAGAAGAGAGAGAAAGAAAAAAGAGAGAAAAGGAAGAAAAGAAAAGAAAAGAAAAACTCAACATCGACCTTAAGACTAAAGGAATTTTTGAACGAATTGGTGACAAGCACCCAACCATGGCAATAGTTTAGCAACTCACAAGGAAAGAAGAGTAACATTAGTCGATGAAATTTTCGAACAGAATCACATAGAAGAATTTCTCCAGAAACTATAAAGCAGTTTGTTGAATAATAAGCTGAACAAGGTAAAAGCTTTGAGTTAATTTGAAATCATCAACAGATATTTGATATTTTGCAGGAATTTGCAAGGACGATGGAAAGATCCCCTGTGAGCCTGAGAATCAACAACATGATGAGAATTCCCAGTGAAGGGCATGATGAATGCAAAATCTAAAGAAGTCAAGAATAAAGAATTTTAGAACTTGACGAATCAATAATTGTCCCCAATGGACAAGATAAAAAAAAAGAAGAAAAGAAGAATAGTCTGAAGAGCGGCATGAAACCCAATGAATATATAGTCTAAAGAGACCAAAAGAAGAATAAAGAATACTTAGCTAAAAGCATGAAGAATGAAAAGGTCGAAAGACTATGAAGCAGTGCATGATAGACATTTTTCTAGTGGGCATGCATTAAAAGGAAACCTTAAGAAGTTTGTGCACTTAATAGTGTTTTAAGCCCTTAGAATAGGCACAAGCTTTAAGAAGAGGCACACTTAAGAGTGTTTAAAACCCTAGGAAGTAAGTGTACTTAAGAGTATTTTAAGTCCTTAGAATAGGCACAATCCCTAAGAAGAGGAGCATTGACGAATGTTGAAAATCCTAAGAAGTAGATACACTTAAGAGTATTTTAAGCCCTTAGAATAGGCATAAGCCCTAAGAAGAGATGCACTGAAAAGTGTTAAAACCCTAAGAAATAGGTGCACTTAAGAGTGTTTGAAGCCATTAGAATAGGCGTACTGAAGAGTGTTAATAAACCCTAAGAAGTAGGTGCACCAAAGAGTATTTAGAAACCCTAAGAAATATGTGCACTTAAGAGTGTTTGAAGCCATTAGAATAGGCATACTCAAGAGTGTTAATAAACCCTAAGAAGTAGTGCACTAAAGAGTATTTAGAAACCCTAAGAAGTAGGTGCACTGGGGAGTGTTTTATTTTAGCATCATAAGGATGCATCTTAGCCCTTAAATGGGCACACTAACCCTTGAGCGAGCATATTAGCCTTTGAATGAGCAAACTAGCCCTTAAGTGGGCACATTAGCCTTTAAATGGGCATATTAGCTCTTGAATGGGCAATTAGCCCTTGAGTGGCCATACCCTTTTATAGGGATTGAAGAGGAAAGCAAATGATAAGAAGTTTGACAGAATACAGACGGAAGTGAAGATGTCAAGATGGAAGAAGAAAGGACGAAGCAAGAGTACTTTGTCGATATTTGTATCTCACAAACTGGATTTTAAGCAATAGACACTGGATTTTTATAGAGACTGTATCAAAAGTAGGGGGCAAGCTATAAACAATGGATTTTTAAAGCTCGATCAAAACATTAAGATGAACATTGAGCAATGGAAATGATCGGAACACCCTTGGAAGCCAAAGGAAGAAAGGTGAGAAGGAATCAACCAAGAGTCTCAAAAACTTACACATGAATTCAAAAAAATTAAAAAAAAAATTAATCAGGAGGAATCTGGTGATGAGTGATATACTGTTACGAAGCTATGGATGTCTAGTTTTCACAGAACTTGACGGATCACAAATTGGAGTTGAATTTGAAGAGTTACATATGATTGAATAGCTAAAGGTTAGAAGGGATTGCATTGAAAAAATGCAAAACCAAAAGGTTTGGTGGGTATAGCTGACCAATGATTGTCTGTCCTACCACCAGTCGGTGGTCTACCCATACTCGATTGGTTGTCCCATTGCCGATCGACGGTCCTCACATAGTCGACCGACTGTTGTCCGTGTATAATTGGAAAATTTTGATTAAAACCTTCATTTTTACTTTTTCAACCTCAACCCTTTCCTACATAAATAGCCCCCTTCCTCACTTTTCAACACACATCAAATTCATCTCTTCTCCCTTTTGAAGAAAAGCTTGAGAATTTAATAAGTCTTTTCTAGTTAAAATTTTTCAAGCATCTTATGTCACTCTAAATGGTACGTCCTGAGAGCAGTTCTCTCTTCTCCCTCAATTTTTTTTTTTTTGCTTAGAATTAAGCATGTTTAGGTCTATTTATACGTCGAATAAGCATGATTAGGATTTATTTTAATGCTTAGAAGAATGTTTATGGGTTTTATGAATTGTTTGACCCATTATTTGTTTTGCAAGATGGATAAACATGTCAAGGTAAGTTCGATTTCCCTTCTTTATCTAGAATCATGATTAGGAATTTATTTTCTTTGCGAATGCTTAAAATCATGCTTAGGAGAACATGTCTAAAATCATGCTTAAGAGCACATTATGTGAATCATGTTAGGAAAGCTTACAATTACTTTGACACATGCTAGGAAATAGCATATAATAGGCAAGAATTGCGATGATTTGCTTTGATTGCTTAAGTTAGGCTAGAATAGCCATGTTTTGTCTTGCTTGATTGAATGGGCTAGAATTGCCATGCTTAGGTAGAATTACTATGATAGAATTATCAAATCTAGGTAGAAGTACTATGATTCTAGATTATGGCTTTCTATAGAATTTTAATTGATTGATATGAACGATTATATGAATATACCATGAATATACTATGATTAGAATGATGCCATGAAGTGATGGTGGACTCACATTGATGGTAAGGGACCATCACTAAGAATGATAATTATATTTATGAATATGCATATAGAGGTTTGATAAACATGGATAGACTCACATATAGTGGTGAGAAATTCCTTATCGAATCTTGCATTGACTGATTATATTAAAAATGTGATTTACATGAATATGCTATGATCAGTATGAATGAATGAATGAATATTTGAAGTGTCTACAGGTAAAATTTATTTTATTGTTGAAGAGCAATGTAATCCTCTCCCCTATCCCCAATGTTTAAAAAGAATGTAATTTTACTCTCCTCTCTTTTTCTTTGTATGAATATACAATTGTTATTGAATAAAATCACCTTATATGTCTTAAAGAAGATAAAATTGGAATGTGTGCATAAAATGAATAAATTAGGTAGATTGTATAACATCATGAGTTATTCTTATTTGGTATATCTTAGTGGAGGTTGAATTTTGATCTGGGTGAGATGAATGGCTCGTAATTAACTTCCAAAACCCATCTCTGAAAGGATCAGGATAGTTTAAGTCCTGAAGTGAGGGATCGTATTGCCCCCATTCATTCCCAATTGAAGAACTAGGTGGCAACTCCATTTCTTTAGATGTGTACATGGCTCGTTTGTGTTCTTTTAAGTCTCGAAAGAGGCTTTGACATAGTGTAATGGTTGTACACACTCTGGCGGGATGAAATTCTCGTTCACAATTGGATGTTATTTCCTAGATCTGGATTTATATTAGGCAAGTATTGATTTTTCTAACTTTAGGAATGGATTCATATTTTGGTTACTACTTAATATCCTAATGTGATTTAGCTTTCCTATATTTATAAGATTTCCAGTATAATTACAATTAGAAAAAATCTTGAAGAATCCTTGTTCAATAAGGAAAGTTTGCTACACAAGTTATACATAACTAGAAGTCTTTTGCTTATGTTCTGTAATGTTTTTGTGTGCAAGCGGTATGTTATGCAAAATCCGCAAGTGCATAGAATCGAATAAGTAATATAATGATGAGTGAGTTATAGTTCCCATGAGGATTGGTTATTAACTACTAAACTTAATCTTACTTTGATTTTATTTAAATAAATAACAAATTTTAAGGGAATCAACTAACTAAAAACTAGACTAAAATTTAAACACTAAATAAAGAAACTAGATGTAAACGAAATTGAAGATAAATTAAATGAATTAAGCTCTAGGATATCAGGTTTCACGTAAGTTATCCACTCTATTATTCAATCCAATTTTATTACTGTTCATCAATCTTTGTTACCAACCAATTTCTCTAAGGTATTTGTTATTCTTTTTCAAGTAATAAGAATGTATAATTATAGGGACAATTACATGTCTGTCTCATCGAACAACCTATAATTATCCTTTAAGCATAATAAATCATATAGAGTTGCACAAATCACAATTATATTTCTATCTCATGTGAGTTTAAGGTAAATCAATCAAGGTCTACTATAAATTAACTTCTCAATCTAATTTATATCTCAAATCATGTAATAGTTGGCAAGACCATCACAAGCATTAAACACATGAAAAATTCACTCAACAATAATTGAATAAACATTAATATAATGAATTAAAATAATAGAGTATCAAACTCGGCTACATCCTAACCCTAGAAAAAGAGATTTAGTTCATAATGTAAAGAAAAATAACAACAGAAAATCGAGTAGCATTTATAGATTGCAAAGAAGGAAGAAAGACTTAGGGAACTTGAAGATTCCTCGAAGATTCTCTTTGAATTGTGCCTCCAAGGTTGTAGATTGCTTCCTTGCCTCCTACACACCTCTAGTGATGCCTATAATACCTTAAAGAAGACCTAAAACTCGTCTATTTAAATTCTACAAATGAAAGAAGTCGAATCCAATTTGAAAAATGAATCTTAAGAATTTACTGAATTGGCCTTGTGCAGCAACGCAGCTACAGTGGTGTAGGAGCGCCAACAATCTGGTTGTATGATGCTCTCTTATTCTTGATCTCGCGCCGCTACGCCACTTTGTGTTGCGCTCAAGTGCCAAGTTTCTTATTTTAAGTCCCTCTTTTTTTTTTTTTTTTGTATTTTGCGCTGTTGCTCCAACTTCTTTGCGCGGGGGCACCAACCTTCTGATTTGGAGATCCAAATATTTCCTCTTTTGGCCTTATTTACTCCTAGTTTTTGATGTGCTTTATTAGGAATCAAATTCCATACCAAGAATCTTCATTTAGCTAAAATAGCAAATTATTTTCTCCTTATTATACTCAAAACACTACAACAAAATAGGTTTTTTGTGTCATTAATTTTATGTCAGTTCTTGAAAGAATGACACGTATAAAAATCCCAACTCTAGTCAAACACATATGTGTCACAATACACAAAAGGCGGGTTAAGGTTTATGTCATAATTTTTTAATTGTGACACGTATTAGTTAATATAAAAGGAAAAAATTTCTAAACCCTAATGCCCATCGCCTCTTCTCTGAACCGATCCATTGCCTCTTCGCCTCTTCTCTGAAAAGCCATCGCCTCTTCTCCGAATACCATCGCCTCTTCGCGTCTTCTCTGATAAGCCTTCGCCACTTCATTGCCATCATCTTCAGGATTCATTGCCATCTCCATCGATCCTCGAAAACCCATCTCCATCGATCCCCGAAAACCTATCTCCATCGCAAGCTTGTAGCAGTCACGAAAACCCAGCCATCTTTTTTAGATTAATTGCTTTCTTCGTCTTCATCTTCGATGCTTGCAAGCTCAATCACAAAAACCCAACCATCTTCTTTAGATTAATTGCTTTCTTCGTCTTTATCTTCGATGCTCGCAAGCTTGTAGCAATCACAAGTTATTTCAGGTACGATTTTCGTTTCCCATCTACTTCTTAATCTGGTTCTTTTAAACGCAGTCATTTTTGGTGCATGTAGATTGAATTATTAGAGTGATGGGTTTACGATAAAAAGACGGGAAATTTTTTGTGTGTGTTTGTGTTGGGTTTGATAGAAAAGGAATGGCAGTGGAGTACAGGTGTTGTGAATCAAAGTTGATCGCTGCCATTCAAAGGCTATTAGGCCTGGATCCCGCATCTACTTTCACTGAATGTCAATTTTAGCATAAACTTGTCTCAAAGTTATGATTAGAGTTAAAATTGATGTCATAGTGATAATTGTTGAATCTCTTGTCTTCTATGATTCAGTTTGTAGAGTTTGTGGCAAATATTTCAATCATGTTCAGTATTTTTATTATCAACCCTTGGTTTTGCTTAATTGTAGTTTATGGCCTTGTTGGAAATGATGCTCTCTTATATTTGTCTTACGGTTTGCTCATTACATTCCAGTTATTAAAAGCAGACCCAGTCTCTTTCATGTCATTATTTCTTTCTTTCTTTTTCACTGGCATGACTTCATAGCTTGAGTATATTAATGAATTGCAGAACCCTTGTGCGGAACTAAACTTTCTTGTTCTTAAGGTGACTGTTCAAAAGTGTGTGTGGCTTATCAGGTATGGCAATCCATTGTTTATTTCTTTTGCTAAAAAATGTGTCATTGGTCGTATTGCTATTGCAGGGGACACCAGGTGCATATAGTGAGGCTGCTGCACGAAAAGCATACCCAAAGTGTGAGACAGTGCCATGTGAAGAGTTCGAAGCTGCATTCAAGGTTATAAATTATAGTTCTTATACAGTTGATTGTTACAAAATCAAATAGCATGGAATTTAACCCTTTTTTTTCTGTTGAATCGATTTGACAGGCAGTTGAACTGTGGTTAGTGGATAAAGCAGTTCTTCCCATTGAGAATTCTGTTGGTGGTAGTATCCATCGTAATTATGGCTTACTACTTCGGCATTGGTTGCACATAGTTGGGGAGGTACAGTTGGTTGCCAATCATTGCCTTCTTATGTTGCCCGATGTAAGAAAAGAGGAGCTAAAACGTGTCTTGAGCCATCCACAGGTTGTTCTTATTCTTATGTTTTACGATGTCATCTTGGTTTAAAAGGACATTGGGTCTTTTTTTATTTGTAGCTCCTAAGCAAGACTTTGGTAGACATCAATGCTGTGCACTTGCACATATAGCAATGAAGTCTTTGTTTGTGTTACCTTTTTAGTGATGACTACCTCGTATTTATTTTGGAATGATTGATATTTTTTTGGGGAGGAGGGGAGAGAGGGGAGAGAGGGTCATTAAATTTCTCTCTTTCTCAGCTCCCACTCCTCCAGAACTTCAAGAACTTACTGTGTTCATATATATATATATATATATCCAAATCGATGGTTTGATCGAATGTTCTCTCCAATATTTGAAGATCTCTTAACGCTTACGCTCAAAGGTGGATTTCAAATTGACACATCCGAAAATAGGATTGTCTCCCAAGTATAGGAGTGTCGAAGTAATAAACCCGGTAAGACCGGGGTCGATCCACGAGGAAGGAGGTTTTAGCGCTACAAATTATAAGTAAGCAAATATGATGTAGATGATTCAAAGGGATGGCAAGATAATATCAACAATATGACTAAAGAACAAGTTCTTAGACAATAAATGAGAATAACACAAGAGAAATTAACACAATGATAATGAGAGCTAAGGTTAGGGGATCCGCCCTTGATATTTCGAATAAGGATAAACAACCCGTTTTAGTTATATGAATTATATTTGTTTCGTTACCAATATTTATACCACTTCTTGTAAATGGGTTCAAGCATCCAATGTGCCAATCTCCATATGTCGACAACAAATCAAGGTTCCTAACTAGATTTGTGTCGGTAAGGAAAAACCATGCGACATCTACAAAGGATCCAAGCATTTGATGTGCCAAGGATTGTCTACAATGGATCAAGACCTCCACTTTACGAGTGGTGTCAAGATTGATTAAGAAAGTAAATATAAATCATATGAAATAAACAACATAAGATTATCATAATTAAGCACATATTAAAGGGTTAGAGGATCCTTACTCTCATATCAAGGGTTTCACCCTTTCACCTTAGCAAGAGAGAAATTAGAAAGACATTATAAAAGAAAGGAAACAAATTGCAAGAAAAAGAAAATTCATTAATAACACACAAGAGAGAATAACAAGAGATACACAATACAAGATCCTAGGTAAGTGTTACGGTCCGTCCGAATAGCTTGCGAGAGTGATCCAAAAATATGCGAGGCTTGCCAAGTCCAAGCCCAATTTCTAGAACTCTCTAGCCAAGCCAAGTGCTAGAACCTCCCTTAACAAATATCCAAGATATTTGTATGTAAATATCTAGATATTTTAGGAGGCAATTCTAGATAGCAAACTAGGACCGTCAGATGTAACAAATCTTAGCCGTCCATTGAGGAGGTGGATTACTATAAATACCCCTCCTAGGCTCATTTGCAAGCCAATCCGACAATCCACAATCAAGGCAATCAAGCCAAGTTCCATATAAGCTTTGTAACGAGTTCTCAAGTAATACCAAAGCTTTCCTTTCTAGCAACACTTGTTGCAAATCTTCCCACACTTCTCTTCTCGTCGCCTTAAAGGTCTTAAAGCTCAACGGTCCTAACTTCTCCTTGAGCGAGAAGCACCCTACAAGGCTTGCTTAGCAACTTTGGGTTCTAGTTGCCTAAGCGCCGCACGAGCAAAGCTGCGTAAAACTCCAAGCTCGTGACAGTTGGTATCAGAGCACGGTTCGAGCACAAGAGCAAATGACATCCGACATTGAAGTGGCGGTGGAAGAACAAGTACGCGGACGCGAGGAGCAAGTTCAGCCACAAGCACGAGGCAAACGTGGCAAGTCGAAAGCTTCCCCCGTCGAAGTCTTGGAGTCTCGTGTTGCTAGTATGGAGGAAACCATCTCGGGGATGGACAATGTGATCGAGGGTCTCACCAACCGTCTTGATGGCCTAGAGACGGACTATGGGGAGATTACTCAAGCCACAAAGTCCAGCATCCTTGAGTATAGCAAGTCCTACAAGGATGAGCTTCAGGCCCTTACACGAGAATTCCATGGCTTGCAAAACTTTGTGGAGTTTGAATTGCGGGCTCTTCGTGCGGAAGTAGAGGAAGTTCGCACGAAATGGGATGGGCGTCGTTGCGATCAAGCTAGCACATCCTACACAAGTGCTAGCCCACTCAGTGCTATGCAAGTGCCTACTCCCGCTACTTACCATGGTGCCCGCAATGCTACCAAAGTGGAGAACTTCTTGTTCGGCCTTGAGCAATACTTCGAGGCCAAGGGTGTCCACAACGATGCATCAAGACTCGGTATTGTGCCCACATTCCTACGGGATGCTGCCCAATTGTGGTGGCGTCGCAAGCATGGCGACACAGGCAAGGGCATTTGTTCTCTCCGCACATGGGAGGACTTTAAAAAGGAGCTTTGAAAGCACTTCTCCCCACGCAATACGGAAAAGGAGGCAAGGGGTCGCCTCCGTCGTCTAAAACAAAGTGGCACCATCCAGGATTACATCAAGGAGTTCACCACCATCATCCTTGAGATCGAGGATATGTCCGACAAGGACTCCCTCTTCTTCTTCCTTGACAGGCTCAAGGATTGGGCGAGGGTTGAGCTTGAAAGGCGTGGCGTACGAAATCTTGACGAAGCCATAGCCGTAGCCGAATCCCTCACGGACTACATGCCCCAATCCAAGCCATGGAAGACCGACCATAGTAATGGTGGGAGAGAGCGGATTGTCGAAGAGGACCAAGGCAACAAGGAAGGTGCTCACAAAGCTTCGAGGGGAGACAAGCGCGACAAACCTAGCAAAGGTAAGTCCAATGTCCCCAAGCCTAAGAGCCCTTGTTTCATTTGCGATGGCCCTCATTGGACACGAGATTGTCCAAAGAAAAAGACCCTCAATGCCTTAGCGGCTCAATGTGAGGGCGCACAAGATGGAGAACCTCAAGCGGAGATGGGTTCTCTTCACGTCATCGGTGCACTCAAGAGACCCACACATGCCAATAAGGGTCTCATGTACGTGAATGCCACTGTTAATGGCAAGGATGTGCGTGCGATGCTTGACACGGGAGCCACGCACAACTTCATTTCCGTAGAAGAGGCCAAGCGGATAGGCCTCAAGTATACCCATGGTGGAGGTATGATCAAGGCGGTAAACTCACCCGCCAAGGCAATCTTGGGAGTGTCCAAGGCGACTTCGGTACGACTTGGCACGTGGAGCGGCAAGCTAGATTTCTCCATCGTTTCCACGGACGATTTCGAAGTAGTGCTTGGCATGGAGTTCTTTGACCAAGCCCATGCCTTCCTCATACCAGCATCTAACTCCCTCAACATCGTCGATGGGAGCCAATCATGCTCGGTTATGACGGAACGTGCAGTCAAGGTCGAGAGCAAAACAATGTCCACACTACAACTCATGCAAGGAACGAGGAAGGATCCGAACCTCCTTGCCAATGTCCAGAAGCGAAACAATGGAAAGAACAACGCTGTACCACGACAAGTCAAGCACAAGGATGTTACATCCCAAGGACTACAAGGGAGGCTACCACCAAGACGAGAGGCTCACCAAGGTAAGTTGGAACACAATGCCAAACCTCCATGCAAAGCGCCCCATCACATGACGCAACCCAAGCTTGCAAAGAAGGCAACCAAGAGGCGACGCAAGCACGTGAGGGGGAAGCATCAACACAAAGGAAAGGCCACTCATCCGATGTCACATCCTCGAAGATACGACAATGACGTCGCGAAAATAGGTGGGGGAGGATGTTACGGTCCGTCCGAATCGCTTGCGAGAGTGATCCAGAAATATGCAAGGCTTGCCAAGTCCAAGCCCAATTTCTAGAACTCTCTAGCCAAGCCAAGTGCTAGAACCTCCCTTAACAAATATCCAAGATATTTGTATGTAAATATCTAGATATTTTAGGAGGCAATTCTAGATAGCAAACTAGGACCGTTGGATGTAACAAATCTTGGCCGTGCATTGAGGAGGTGGATTACTATAAATACCCCTCCTAGGCTCATTTGCAAGCCAATCCGACAATCCACAATCAAGGCAATCAAGCCAAGTTCCATATAAGCTTTGTAACGAGTTCTCAAGTAATACCAAAGCTTTCCTTTCTAGCAACACTTGTTGCAAATCTTCCCACACTTCTCTTCTCATCGCCTTAAAGCTCTTAAAGCTCAACGGTCCTAACTTCTCCTTGAGCGAGAAGCACCCTACAAGGCTTGCTTAGCAACTTTGGGTTCTAGTTGCCCAAGCGCCGCACGAGCAAAGCTGCACAAAACTCCAAGCTCGTGACATAAGGCCAAGATGATCCAGCCAAGGCCAAGATGCCCTAATGGGTCACAAGGCACCTCTATTTATAGATACATTCAGGGGCAATCTTATCAAATTACAAAGGAATAATTGTCAAATATTAGATGCACCAACTTTGACAATTGGGGTAATTAGGTGAACCGACATTGACCACCGATTTTGACCTTGAATTATTATGATTTTTAATCACATGACTTCATGAAAGTCGTAGATATTTCTCTCAGCTTTCTATAACATCTTGATTCATACAATTTGGATACGTATTCTGAGAGATATAGTCAATATACTGAGGCATGGTCAGGCCGGGCCGAAACTGCAAATGGATTCACTTCAAGCCCATTTTTGGTCCACTAAGAGCCCGAATTTGATGAAGCTTGTGAAATATAATCTTGTAGATAATTTAATCAGCTTTCCAAAACATTAATATTTGCACCATTCTGATCTATAAATAGAGAGTTATACCTATTTTACCAAACCTACATCAAAACTGAAATTAAGAGAAAGTTAATTCCAAAGATGCAAATGCTACAAATATGCTTAAGTTGAGGAATTTAATGCAATATGATGAATTAAACTCTTATTAAACATACATATTTAAGTGTTCATCACACCCGCCAACCAGCTTATTGCTAGTCCCTAGCAATTAAAGCGTTATTATTTAGAAGTGATTTACAGAATTTTACATTCAAGGTGGTCATTATTGCACTCTCATTGATTTTATCCAAATAAACAAACTCTCAACCGTTTTTTTTTTTTTATATATGACTCATGTACCCTTCAGTCAAGATATCAATAAACCTTCTTCTTGTGCTCAGTCAACACATGACTATGGGGCTTATTAGAAAGAAGTCATATCGGTTCTAATATTTGTTAAGGCTAACAACCTTAGGTAGGGGGCATTTATTCATTTTATATATATTTTTTTTTGATGAACACTTAAATATGTATGTTTCATAAGAGTTTAACTCTTCATATTGCACCAATAATGTCGTTAAATTTCTCAACCTAGCATATTTGTAGTCTTTGCATCTTTGGAATTAATTTTCTCTTAATTTTGGTTTTGTTACAGGTTCGGTAAAATGGGCATAACTCTCTATTTATAGATCAGAATGGTGCAAATATTAATGTTTTGGAAAGATGATTCAATTATATACAAGATTGTATTTCACAAGGATCATCAAATTCGGGCTCTTAGTGGACCAAAAATGGGCTTGAAGTGAACCCATCTGCAGATTCGGCCCAGCTTGACCATGCCTCAGTATTTGGACCGTATCTCTCAAAATACGTATCCAAATTGTGCAAATCAATACGTTCTAGAAATCTGAGAGAAATATCTACAACTTTCATGAAGACATGTGATTAAAATGATCAATATTTCGATGTCAAAATCGGTGGTCAAAGTCGGTGCCTAATGATCTCAATTGTCAAAGATATTTACAACTAATATTTGACAATTGTGCCTTTGTAATTTGACAAATTTGCCCCTGGATGTATCTATAAATAGGGGTGCATTGTGACCCATTGGATCATCTGGGCCTTGGCTGGAACATTTTGGCTTTGGCTAGGATCTTGTATTGTGTTTTGTGTGTTTATGTTATTAATGAATTTCCTTTTCTTGCATTTTATTTTCTTTCTATTATAATGTTCTTCTAATTTCTCTTTTGCTAAGGTGAAAGGGTGAAACCCTTGATATGAGAATAAGGATTCTCTAACCCTTAATATGTGCTTAATAATCTTAATCTTATAATGTTTCTTCAATATGATTTATATTTAATTTCTTAATCAATCTTGACACCACTCGTAAAGTGGAGGACTTGATCCATTGTAGACAATCCTTGGTACATCAAATGCTTGGATCCTTCCTATACGTCGTATGGTTCTTCCTTACCGACACAAGTCTAGTTAGGAACCTTGATTTGTTGTAGACATATGGTGATTGGCACATTGGATGCTTGAACCCATTTACAAGAAGTGGTATAAATATTAGTAATGAAACAAATATAATTCATATAACTAAAATGGGTTAATTATCCTTATTCGAAATATCAAGGGCGGATCCCCTAACCTTAGCCCTCATTGTTATTGTATTAATTCCTCTTGTATTCTAATTATTCTATTGTTTATGAAATTTTTATTTACTATGGTAGGTTCTACCACCTTATGAAATTGTTCTTTAATTTACTATGGTTGGTTATACCACCTATTTCCATGGATGGTTTTACCTCCTCTTGCTTTTTGTTTTATATTTGAATGGTCGGTAATACCGCCTACCATCTTACATATTTATTGATATTATCTGTCACCTCTTTGAATTATCCATATCACATTTGCTTAGCTTATAATTTGTAACGCTTAAATTCCCTTCCTCGTGGATCGACCCCGGTCTCACCGGGTTTTATTACTTCGACACTCCTATACTTGGGAGACAATCCTATTTTCGGATGTGTCAAGTTTTTGGCGCCGTTGCCGGGGAAGGTAAAAATTGGCGTACAAAATTGTAAGTATTCTCTTTTCTCATTTCTATTTTTATTTTTCTTGTATGTGTTTCTCTTTTCTCTCCCCATTTCTATTTTTATTTTTCTTGCATGTGCTCATCTTTTCTTTCTCTTTACATTAGTTGGTAGAATTGTTTGTAGCCACTCATCTTCTTTGGAAAACATGCTCATACCCAACCAAGGACATTAATGGATTACATAAGAACTCATGCACAATCATGCATAGTCTTCCCTCATGATGCAAAATATTTCAACCATGAATCGGATTTCATTCAATTCTTACCCCACTTTCATGGCCTAGATGTTGAAAACCCATTTTTTGCATTTGAGAGAATTTAAAGATTTTTGCAATATCTATTGTGACCTAAATTGTAGCATAAACATCTTTAGATTAAAGCTTTTTCCTTTTTCTTTAAAAGATAAAGCTAAAACATGGCTACAAAATCTTAGGTCAGGATCCATTAGTTCATGGGATGAAATGCAACAACAATTTCTTAAAAAATTCTTTCCTCCCTATAGAACAAATTCTCTCACAAGGCAAATCATCAATTTCACTCAAAAACAAGGAGAGACCTTTTACCAATGTTGGGATAGGTATAAAGCATTGCTTAATACTTGTCCTCATCATGGTTTGGAAACATGGGAACTAGTTCTAATTTTCTATGAAGGTCTTACACATCAAGCTAGGCAAATGGTAGAATTAATGTGTAATGGACAATTTGAAAATAAAGACCCTGATGAAGCCATGATTTCCTAGACTTACTAGCGAAAAATGTCCAAAATTGGAACAATGTTGGCACCTATGAGGTACCAAGAACGTCTAGTAGAGGCATATATAACTTTAGGGAGAATCATGATCTACATGTTAAATTTACATCCCTAGCTAGGAAAGTCGAGGACTTAGAAATGTGGTCTATGCAAGAAACTGTCTGTCAAACTTGTAATTCTAGTGATCATCCTACGGATGATTGCCCAATTGTGCCTACCTTTAGGAAAAGTCTCCATGATCAAACCAATGTTTTAAACACTTTCCAAAGGTCAAATCCTAATCCTTACTCACAAAATTTTGGATGGAAAAATCACTTGAATTTTGATTGGAGGAATGATAATAATGCACAATCTTACCAACCTTCCTTTCAATCATATCAAAATTTTCAAAAATCTCATGATCATGCATCTTATGAGGATCTTGAAGAAACATTGAATTCATTCATTGCAAAGCAAGAGGCTTTTAATAGTCAAACTGCTCAGACTATGGCGAACTTGAATGATGTTCTTAAAAACCTTGCATTTGCACTTAGTACTCATGAGAAAGGTGAGTTTCCATCTCAACTAGAGCCAAACTCCATCAATCCACATATGAGTAATCCAAGTGGCCAACATCTAGACGGAGATTCGGTAAGTACTCTTCATGATGGTAAGGTTGATAAAGAACATATTCCTAACCCTTATGAGAAAGATGATGAATCAATCTCAAAGGGTAAAGAAGAGGTTAATAAACCTACACCTAACAAGGAAGAGATCGAATCCTCACTTATGCCCTCATGCCATCATGTAAAGGAACTCAACCAAAATTTTGACAATAATGAATTTTTCAAGCATGATGAATGTGAGGAAGCTAATAAGATTAAAACTAACGTGGAAGACTATATCCAAAATGAGAATTTTTCAAGTCCTTCAGAAATTGGGTTAACTAGTTCATTTGAAGCAAACATGCAACTAGTGCCCATTGCTTTTAAAGAATTCTCATTACTTGATTTTATACAGGTGAAGGAGATTAAGAGTTGGGAGCCATGTTTTGAACAAAGGCAGGAAGAAACATTCACACTCAAGAATGCATGCCTCAAGGACAAACAAATACAACTAGTGGTAATCTCTTCCATTCTCACAAATAAAGGAAAAAGAAAGGTACCATCTCAATGGTATATTTTTGACCGTGGTAAATTACTTTCGAAGAGATTCCTCTTTTGGTTTTTTTTACGATTGTTCAAATTTCATCCATCTGTGATATATTTTCATTTTTATTCTTGATTTTTGCTGTCATTTCTAGTTTGTTCTTATTTTATTTTATGTGCTTTTATTTTATTTGTGTGTTTGCATTTCTAGTCTCTTTTTTTTCTCTTTTTTTCACTTTTTTTTTGCTTTTTTTTTTAAACACTTTCCCCTTCCTTTGTGTTGTTATCCTAAACAAACAAAAGAACCCAAATATTACAACATTTCATTTCGCCACCCACAATCATGCATCAAGGTATGTGTGTGTGTGAAGAAAGGTTCATGAATACTTGCTTAATGAGTACATAAGCACACAATTTATTAAATGATAAAGTTGTGAGAGTTCATAGATTTGAATAATTCAAAGTGAAATGAATAAGACTTCCTTATTATAAAATTCAAAAATCAAGACAAAATAATATCAAGTTAGCTAAAATGAGTTCACAAAATCAAAATAAAATGACAAATTGGTTAGAATAGGTTTCAAGAGTTTAAACTGGTCCTCCTTACTCTGCCATTCCTGACCCAGAATGCGTCTCAAGAGGATTTGAACTCCTTACACCGCACTCTGAATCTATTTACTAACTCGCTTTCTTTCTTTTTTTTTTTTTTTGAAGAAAAAGGAAATTCAAGACACACTTATGTCTACTATCCTTCCCCCCCAACCAAATGAAACATTGTCCTCAATGTTTAATTGTAGAGAGATAAAGTATAGGAGACATTACCTGAAGCTTCTGTTATTCAAGAGAGATGACCTGAAAGACTCATAAAATAAATGCTAAAAATAAAATAAGGACAAGAAAAAATTACAAACGGAGATTCAGATCCAATTTGCACTTTTTGTTTTGCCCTCCTGACCAATTAATTTGAGTACTAGCTGGGTCAGGTTCGTACTCTACTGCTTGTAATTTGTCAAGTAACTCACCAGCAGAAGTGGCAGAAACAAGGATCTTTCTCGCCCAATGTGGGATTAAATTTTGTTCTACAGCTGCATCAACAAAACTTATTAAAGGATCAAAGAAATTGTTAACATTCAACAAACCTATGGGTTTTTGATGGAGATTCAGTTGGGCCCAAGAGGCGATTTGAAAAATTTCTTCAAAAGTACCAAAGCCACCTGGTAAAGTAATAAAGGCATCTGAATTGATGAACATATGTGCCATGCGTTCATGCATAGAGGAGACTTGTAACTCATGCCCAACCGTTTTTCCAACGATGCTTTCTGCAGCCAAAGCTCTAGGAATAACTCCTAAAACTTGGCTACCTCCTACACGTGCAGCTCTTGACACACAACCCATTAACCCGAGGCTACCTCCCCCATAAACCACATGAATCTTTCTTTAAGCCAGTAGTCTACCAAGATAATTTGCTGCCTCAACAAACTCTACACTTTTACCCGGTCGAGATCCATAGAATACACATATCTTTTGGATTCGACGCTTTGAAGTTCCCTCCATGTTTATGCAACTTTCTAACTATGTGTGAAGAAGAGAACAAGAAATGTGGTATTTATGGAGTGCAAAAAGGTATGCTAATGATGACATCTAAATAGGTAGCTCAGTTACTTTTTGAAAAATATGACAATAATGCATAGAAATTCAAAAAGAGACGATGAAATAAGATACCATAAGTCAAACAAAAGATACAAATTCAAAAGTGATAGCTATGAGGCATTAAAATTCAAAAATGATGGCACGCATGCATATGTACAGGTAGTTGTGACTGTGGCTCACATCTTCCTCTGGTTTTACGTCCAGAAATGGCTTAAACACCTTCTATGAGTTGGGGATATGCTTCCTATCCAGTTTTCTTATAAACTGGCAAACATGGTCGTTTTGAGTCAGATTCCCAAGACTATAGCATTCCTGCTCATCTCGGAATTGTGTCCACAAGTTAAAAATTTCACGCTGCACAAGTCCACAAGAATGCGTCTCAAGAGTCACTCGGATATCATCCAAGGACTCCTTACTCAGTCCATTCTTGATGAACTGTAGTTTATCCTCTCAATTATTAGACAAATATCCCAAGGAGCGGCAACGCTGGTTATAAGTCCATCTTGCACATTTGGGACAAACTTGTAACCTTTTCGCTCTTCGCTTTTTGGCGTAAGAGCTTTTTCCTATACCTGGCATGTGAGAAACAAGATTATCTGAAAATTCACAAGAAAATCGAACCTTGGCTTCAATTAACCATCTTACTTCGACAGGCATACCCTTACGCATCAACATCCTTAGTCTTTCTGTGCGAGTTTTGTAAATTTTAAGCAAATCATTTGGAGGAAGAGAGGGAAAATGTTTGTACAGATTTGAGAGAATGGTGTCCATATGAAATGCAAGAAAAGAAAAGAAAATGAATGCAAGATGAGCAACAGTTTTAGGGAACTGAGAAACCGACTTTAAAAGCCACGGAGTACCGTATCCGCCACTTGATCGGGAAAAATCAATCCTTAAAAAGGATCGATTAAAGCAATGAACTCTTCATTTTGGTCAAAATTTTCAAAGAATGGTTTTAACCGTTGACCATTAACTTTAAACACATTACCATTCTTTGGGTTCTCAATTTCAATTGCTCCATGTGGGAAAATATTTTTAACAATGAAAGGCCCAGTCCAACGAGACCGAAGTTTACCAGGAAACAAGTGCAATCTTGAATCATACAAAAGAACTTTTTGTGAAGGTTCAAAAGATTTTCTAACAATGAATTTTTCATGAAAAACCTTCATTTTTTCTTTGTAGATTTTAGAATTTTCATAAGCCTCATTCCTGATTTCTTCAAGTTCACTCAGTTGGAGTTTACGTAACTTGCAAGCATCATTCAAATTTGTGTTAAATGTCTTAATGGCCCAATAAGCTTTATGCTCAATTTCCACAGGCAAGTGACAAGGTTTTCTATAAACTAATCTATAAGGAGACATTCCCAATGATGTTTTGAAAGTAGTTCGGTAAGCTCAAAGTGCATCACTAAGTCTTAAAGACCAATCTTTACGATTTGGGTTAACCGTTTTTTCTAAGATCTGTTTTATCTCTCTGTTAGCTAACTCAACTTGTCCACTTGTTTGTGGGTGATAAGGTGTAGAAATTTTATGGGTTATTCCATATTTCTTCATTAAAGTTTCAAATGGTTTGTTACAAAAATGTGTACCCCCATCACTAATAATGGCTCGAGGAATTCCAAATCTACTCAAGATATTCTCTTTCAAGAATTTGATAACTGTTTTGTGATCATTGTTTCGACATGGAATTGCCTCGACCCATTTTGAAACATAGTCTACTGCAACAAGGATGTACACAAAACCAAATGACGGTGGAAAGGGTCCCATAAAATCAATACCCCAACAATCAAAGATTTCAACAACAAGAATGGGATTCAAAGGCATCATGTTTCTTTTTGAAATGGATCCCAATTTTTGACAATTTTCACACGTTTTGCAAAATGCATGTGCATCTTTAAATAAGGTGGGCCAATAAAATCCACATTGTAAGATTTTAGCAGTTGTTTTTCTAGATGAAAAATGTCCTCCACATGCTTCAGAATGACAAAAGTTAATGACACTACTTACCTCATTGTCGGGTATGCATCTTCTTATTATTTGATCCGGACAATATTTGAAAAGATATGGGTCATCCCAGTAAAAATTTTTCACCTCGGTTAAAAATTTTCCTTTTGTCTTGAGCATTCCAATGAGGTGGCATTTTCCCTGTCGCAAGAAAATTTACAATGTTAGCAAACCAAGGTACAGTAGCAACGGAAAATAAAAATTCATCAGGAAAAGAATCATTGATAGGTGAAGTTTCAATTAATGTCTCTGTCGTTAGTCTTGAAAGATGATCAGCAACGACATTTTCGGCTCCTTTCTTATCCTTTATTGTGATGTTGAATTCTTGGAGCAATAAGATCCACCGTATCAATCTAGGTTTTGCATCCTGTTTAGACATTAAATATCTCACAGCTGCATGGTCAGTGTAAACAATTGTTGGAGAACCAATTAAATAGGATCGAAATTTGTCCAATGCAAATACTACTGCAAGTAGTTCTTTTTTAGTTGTTGTGTAATTCATTTGTGCATCATTTAAAGTCCTACTTGCATAGTATATCACATAAGGCTTACCTTCTTTTCTTTGTCCTAAGACAGCACCAACGATATAGTCGCTTGCATCACACATCAATTCAAAAGGCAAGGACCAATCCGGAGATTGCATAATTGGAGCAGTTGTTAAAAGTCCAATTAATTTATCAAAAGCATTTTGACATTCTTGAGTCCATTCAAAGGAAGTATCTTTTATTAAGAGGTTACAAAGAGGTTTAGATATAGCACTGAAATTTCTTATGAACCTCCTATAAAATCTAGCATGCCCTAAGAATGAACGAACCTCTTTAACTGTTTTTGGTGGAGGCAAATGGGAAATTAATTCCACTTTTGCTTTGTCCACTTCAATTCCATTAGAAGACACCACATGGCCTAAGACAATTCCCGAAGTGACCATATAATGGCATTTTTCCCAATTCAAAATAAGACCTTTTTCCACACACCTTTTTAGGACTTTTCTAAATTTTCAAGACAATTATCAAAAGAGTTTTCAAAGACGGTTAAATCATCCATGAAAACTTCTAAACAATGCTTAACCATGTCACTGAAAATGCTTAACATGCATCTTTGAAAAGTGGTTGGGGCATTACAAACTCCAAAAGGCATTCTCCTAAATGCAAAAGTGCCGAAGGGGCACGTGAATGTGGTCTTTTCTTGGTCTTCAAGTGCAATTAGAATTTGGTAATAGCCTGAGTATCCATCAAGAAAGTAGTAGTAGGGGTGTCCTATTACTCTTTCAAGAATTTGGTCAAGAAATGGTCAGGGAAAATGGTCTTTTCTAGTGACAATATTTACTTTTCTATAATCAATGCACATCCTCCAACTAGATGAGACTCGAGTTGGCAATGATTCTCCCCTTTCATTTTTCACTACTGTAATGCCAGATTTCTTAGGTACTACTTGTGTAGGGCTTACCCACTTGCTATCAGAAATAGGGTAGATAATTCCCACATCAAGTAGTTTAAGAACTTCAGCCCTAATAACCTCTTTCATATATGGATTTAATCTTCTTTGAGGTTGTTGGGATGTTTTGGCATTTTCCTCTAAATTTATTTGATGTGTGCAAATTAAAGGGTTAATGCCTTTTATATCTTTTAAAGTCCACCCGATTACATTTTTATGCCTTTTAAGCACTTCTATCAACTTACCTTGTTGCGCGCATGTGAGGGATGAAGAAATTACCACCGGATATGTATGATTCTCTCCAAGATATGCATATTTCAGTCATTTAGGTAAGGGTTTCAATTCTAACTTGGGAGCTTCCTCTTCCTTGCTTTCATTCATTTGCCCCAATTCTTCAAATCTTGATTTTGAGCCTTTTTCCATCACCTGTGCACAATCCAATAAAGAACATATATCAGAAAGATCAGACTTTAGTTCCATACTTGATTCCAATGAATTCACTAGACAAGTTTCCAAAGGGTTAGAAGAACTCCCTTTTTGGATGTGATTTCCACAATAGATTCAATTACATTGGCCTCATCAATTTCATCTTCTTCTTCATTTGGTTGTTTGTACATATTAAAAACATTAAGTTCCAATGTCATGTTCCCAAATGATAGCTTCATGACTCCATTCCTGCAATTAATCAAAGCATTAGAGGTAGCTAGAAATGGACGCCCTAAAATAACAGGAATTGAATTGCTTACTTTTACTGGTTGTGTGTCCAAGACGATAAAATCCACTGGGTAAATGAATTTATCGACTTGAACTAATACATCTTCTACTACTCCTCTTGGTACTTTAATTGATCTATCAGCAAGTAAAAGAGTCACAGAAGTCGGTTTTAACTCATCTAGATTGAGTTTTTGAAAAACCGAGTATGGAAGCAAATTCACACTAGAACCAAGATCAAGTAAAGCTTGTTCAATTTTATGGTCTCCAATAACACATGAAATTGTAGGACAACCTGGATCCTTATATTTCACTGTATTATTATTTTGAAGAATAGCACTTACTTGCTCGACTAGGAAGGCCTTCTTTTTTACATTCAATTTCCTTTTAACAGTGCATAAGTCTTTCAAAAATTTTGCATAAGAAGGTACCTGTTTGATCACATCAAGCAAGGGAATGTTGACCTTTACTTGTTTAAAAATTTCAAAGATTTCAGAATTATGAGTTGTCTTATTTTGTGTGGCTAATGCTTGAGGAAATGGAGGCACAGATGAGGATTTGGTTTCCTCTTCGCTGGGTGTTGGTTCGGCAACCTCTTCCTGCCCTTTAGAGATTGATTCTTCTTCTTTCTCACAAGGGTCAGGAATGTGTTTTTCAACAACCTTACCATTGCGAAGGGTCATGACTGACTTGGCTTGGTCAAAATAATGGTTACTTAAACTCCCTGCATTTGCGGTAGATTGATCTTTGGGGTTTTGCAATGTTTGAGAAGGAAATTTTCCCTTCTCTTGGATACTAAATGTAGATGCAAATTTTGCAAGAGTTTCTGACAAATTTGCTAATGTTTGAGCAGTTTGACTATTGAAAGTCTCTTGCTTTGTAATGAATGAATGCAATGTTTCTTCAAAGTCATTCCTAGGAGGAGGAGCATATGCATGATCATGAGAATTTTGAAAATTTTGCCGTGTTTGAAAAAGGGACTTGTGAAGATTGTGCATGATTGTCATTTTTCCAACTAAAAATTGGATGATTTCTCCAACCAGGATTGTAGGTTTGTGAATATGGACTGTGATTTGGCCTTTTGAAAGTGTTCAAGGCATTGGCTTGCTCATGGAGACATTCCCTAAAGGAAGGCAAAGTTGGGAAATCATCAGTAGAATGGTCATTGTCATCACAAATGTTACAGACATTTTCTTGAATAGAATTTAATTGACCACTCTTTTTCATTTCTAAAGCCTCAATTTTTCTAGCTAGGGATGCATATTTGGCTTGAAGGTCATGGTCTTCCCTAAGGTTGTAAATACCTCTATTGGATGTCGAGGTTAGGGCCTTCCTTGGTGCCTCATAGGTGCCAGCAGTGTCCCAATTTTGTGCCTTTTCTGCCAAGGAATCTAAGAAGTCAAGTGCTTCCTCAGGGTCTTTTTCTTTAAATTCTCCATTACACATTAATTCTACTAGTTGCCTATCCTGAGGTGTTAACCCTTCATAGAAGTGTGAAACTATTCTCCAAGTTTCAAAACCATGGTGAGGACAGGTATTAAGTAGTTCCTTATACCTATCCCAACTTTGGTAAAGGGTTTGCCCTTGTTTTTGAGAGAAATCAGAAATTTGTCTTTTAAGAGAATTTGTTCTATGGGTAGGAAAATTTTTTTTCAAAAATTGTCGTTTCATCTCATCCCATGAACTAATGGAATTCGACCTCAAATTTTGTAGCCATGTTCTAGCTTTATCTTTTAAAGAAAAAGGAAAAAGCTTTAATCTAATGGTGTTTATGCTACAATTGGGTCAGTGTAGTAGCTACATACCTCTTCAAAGATTTTCAAGTGCGAATATGGGTTCTCCATGTCAAGGCCATGAAAGGTGGGTAGAAGTCGAACAAAACTTGGCTTGAAATTGAAATGGATTGAATCTGGAGGAGAAACTACACAAGATGGTGCACTAGTCCTTACCGGATTCATGTAGTCTCTGAGGGTTCTTCGTTGGTTTTGATCATTTTGTTGGTAACGGTTGTCCCCTTCATTTGTGAATCCTTCCACATGATTGTCGGCCATGTTTTCTAAGGAAGATGATGTTTTTCTAACAAGTCTACCACTAGATGTTCGTGACCAAATTTTCATGCAAGGAAGAGAGAAGAAAAGAGAAGAAAAGATGAACACACAAGAAAAGAAATTAAGATCTAAGATGAGAAAAGAGAACACTTACAATTTTGCACGCCAATTTTTACCTTCCCCGGCAACGGCGCCAAAAACTTGACACATCCGAGAATAGGATTGTCTCCCAAGTATAGGAGTGTCGAAGTAATAAACCCGGTAAGACCGGGGTTGATCCACGAGGAAGGAGGTTTTAGCGCTACAAATTATAAGTAAGCAAATATGATGTAGATGATTCAAAGGGATGGCAAGATAATATCAACAATATGACTAAAGAACAAGTTCTTAGACAATAAATGAGAATAACACAAGAGAAATTAACACAATGATAATGAGAGCTAAGGTTAGGGGATCCGCCCTTGATATTTCGAATAAGGATAAACAACCCGTTTTATTTATATGAATTATATTTGTTTCGTTACCAATATTTATACCACTTCTTATAAATGGGTTCAAGCATCCAATGTGCCAATCTTCATATGTCGACAACAAAACAAGGTTCCTATCTAGATTTGTGTCGATAAGGAAAAACCATGCGACATCTAGAAAGGATCCAAGCATTTGATGTGCCAAGGATTGTCTACAATGGATCAAGACCTCTACTTTACGAGTGGTGTCAAGATTGATTAAGAAAGTAAATATAAATCATATGAAATAAACAACATAAGATTATCATAATTAAGCACATATTAAAGGGTTAGAGGATCCTTACTCTCATATCAAGGGTTTCACCCTTTCACCTTAGCAAGAGAGAAATTAGAAAGACATTATAAAAGAAAGGAAACAAATTGCAAGAAAAAAAAAATTCATTAATAACACACAAGAGAGAATAACAAGAGATACACAATACAAGATCCTAGCTAAGGCCAAGATGATCCGGCCAAGATGATCCAGCCAAGGCCAAGATGCCCTAATGGGTCACAAGGCACCTCTATTTATAGATACATTCAGGGGCAATTTTATCAAATTACAAAGGAATAATTGTCAAATATTAGATGCACCAACTTTGACAATTGGGGTAATTAGGTGAACCGACTTTGACCACCGATTTTGACCTTGAATTATTGTGAATTTTAATCACATGTCTCCATAAAATTCGTATATATTTCTCTCAGCTTTCTATAACATCTTGATTCATACAATTTGGATACGTATTCTGAGAGATATAGTCAATATACTGAGGCATGGTCAGGCTAGGCCGAAACTGCAAATGGATTCACTTCAAGCCCATTTTTGGTCCACTAAGAGCCCGAATTTGATGAAGCTTGTGAAATATAATCTTGTAGATAATTTAATCAGGTTTCCAAAACATTAAGATTTGCACCATTCTGATCTATAAATAGAGAGTTATGCCCATTTTACTGAACCTACATCAAAACCAAAATTAAGAGAAAGTTAATTCCAAAGATGCAAATGCTACAAATATGCTTAAGTTGAGGAATTTAATGACACTATTAATGCAATATGATGAATTAAACTCTTATTAAACATACATATTTAAGTGTTCATCACAAATTGTCCATAAGATGATAATAATTTTTCAGCTAAGGGACATATGGGGAAGAACAGGAGAGCCATTTACTGAGCCAATTATCCATGATCATGTAATGTAGAACCAGATTGATCTTCATCCCAACCAGAGGCATGAATAGGCCAAGGCTACATAGTAGGCTTATATTCGAATAGGATTTCAACCATTATTCCTTGGTGATAAAAATGTTACTTGTTTCATTGCTGTTCTAGACACTCGTTGACAATCTTTTGAAAAAGCTTTGATATCAGCCGTTGAGGTAGGTCTTAATCAAGGTCATGTCATCATACGAGTTGAGCCTAACTTTACCCTTGATATTGGCAAAGTAGGCTTGGAAATATCAAGGGTAAAGTTAGGCTCAACTTGTATGATGACATGACCTTGATTAAGACCTACCTCAATGGCTGAGAAAGAGAGAAATTTAATGCATACATTTATTGATCGATGTTCACTACCAGAAACTTTTAAATATTTGACACATCATTTTTGACTTATTTGAGGGTTTTACAAATATTCAGTCAAATATTATATGGCATCATAGAGTCAATCCGCATTTTTGCTTATTTGACGGTACTGTATTTTAACTTATTTACGAAATTGCCATTTACTATAAATACCTCATTTCTTTTTATTTTTGTTCTGCCCTTATCTTTTCTACCCTAGCCGGCTTCCTCCTTCATCACTCCCATATTAATCACAAAATGCAGTGCCTCCTCGTTAGATCTGACTGGGAATTTTTTGCTTTAGGTCACCAAAAAGCTGTTGGTTGATGAGCTTCTCAAATTGAAGCAAATGGCCCACTTTCAATCACCACAAAACATTAGGTTGAAGATACTTTCAGATCTGAACTTCATTCAAGGTAAGTTCTCAAATCTGAAAGCTCACTTTCTCATTTTTCTTATTTTCTCGAAGGAGCCCTTTGATTTGATTGCAAATTAGTCGAAATCTTTTGAATGGAAAACTCACTTTGCTAACTTTTATAGCCATCACAGATCCGTTAAATGTCAATTACTTAAAGCTTAGGCAGTGGTGCTACTGGCAGTGACTTAGAGAGCTAAAGAGGCAAAACTCCTTTTCTTTAAAATATCAATTTCTTTTTCTCTTTTCTTCACAATTGTTCTTATTCTTTCTATTGTAACTTCGGTTTTAGTTGGTAATGCGGCTTCAAGCTCCAGTGAACTCTCCAAGTGGAAGCTCAAGTAAGTTCTCAACATTCAAGCTTTCTTTTTCTAGTTAAAAATTTCAAATTTTCAATGTTTAATTGGATTAGGTCGATTGTTACACTTGCACTGACTGTTCTTACGAGTTCCTAAGCAATTCCTATCATCTGGTCTAAGAGAGCTGGCAAGTATGAGTATAGTGTTACAATTGCTAATTTTTTGGCAAGAAATTAATCTCTTTTTTTTTTTATTTTTCAATTTTTGGTTATGAATGCTGATTGAATCAAGTAATCGACCATTTTATTTTCTATTTTGAAAAAAAAATTAGGTGGGAACTTTGAAATGCGGGTTATCTCTTGCAGCCTTGGTAAGAATTTGGAATCGTGAAGGTGTCACTGAAGATAACAAGTTCAATTCTTTATTTCTTAACTTATTTTGTGTGATTGTTAAAGATTTCTAACATTTGCCTCAAATCAATGTTGTGATTTTATTGGTTTGACTTCTACCATTCTCTTAACTTTTGTATGTTCAATTAATGCCACGTACTTGTGATAAGTTCCTATACTTATTGATTTTCCTCAATGGAACTAGGTTGACTACAACTTTGGAAGAAGTTATTGTTTACCCCATTCCTGCATTTCTTTACCTTGTCAAGAATTTGCTCCAGGTAAGTTGTGATGGTTTTTTTATCCTTTTAAGCATCAATAACGTAGTCACTCTGTTTCCTAAGATGTGTACATATATATTTTTTTTTGTTATTTCATGTGGCAGTATTACATTTTCGCCTATGTGGATGCGCCGGGTTATCAAATATTAAAGAACCTGAATATTATCAGCACTGGTGTTCTGTACCGAATTATACTTAACAGAAAGTATGTCCTTTGCAAAATGTTTTATATTATGATTGAAAATATTGTTAATTAGTAAACCAAGGGAAATACTCTGGCAACGCCATTTTTTCTGTTTGTATTCACTTTGCCTATTTGGTTATCTAAAGGATTCAAGAATTGTTATGTTTCTTCTGGTTCTGAGATGAATGTTGGCATTATTTAAACCAAAAACTGAAAGCATCCATGAGTACGAGCAAGATATGAACTAAACTGATTTTGATTTATGTAGCTAAAGATGGACAAGATCAACTATTAAATAAGTTTGATGAAGGAAAATTCCTTTATTTACTTAAGCTGAAGATAAACCCAACTTAAATAGTTCTTGCAAGATTTAATCAGGAATTAATGATCTCTAACTCGTATAATCTTTTTCAGGTTAAGTGAGATTCAGTGGGCAGCTTCCATTCTATATTGCCTATCTTCTGATCCGTCATCAAGGTAAATGTCAATTACTTGAAGCTCAGCCTTCAATTTTTTAGCAAGATTTTTCTTGTAGTGAGAAACTAGAATTTGCTTGACCTTTTGTGCTTGCTCTCTTGTAGTTCATTATCAGGTGCTACACCCATGAAAAGAAAAAATAACAACAATAATAATAATAATCTTTAGAGTTCAGAGGATAAAAACTAACAGCTTCTTCTTCTTGTTGTTATTATTATTTTTTGTATCATTATTAAAATTTGATAATTTTTAATAGGTAAACTACCAAAAAACACACATAGTACTCTCTCATCTTTTTCATTCGAAGTACGAATCCTTTGAGCATTCTTATCATATATATAAGCAATATTATAGTATAAACAAGTCTTTTCCTTCATTCTTTTATAAGGAAGCTTGCACTGGTCGAAATGGGGCTAATGTTTTTTAAATGTATAAACAATCCATATACAAGAGTTTTAAAGTAATCAATTGGCTTGTTAATTGCTCATGGTAGGGTGGAAGCACGTGGTCATGTGTTAAGGGAGAGGGGAACGACTCAACACTTGGGTTGATCATGTCCCTTGGGATCTCTTTAATGAAAAAATTACTTAAATAACAGTATAGCTCAAATTTTTTCTCTTTTACTTTCTCATGGATAGATAAAATAAAATACTGTGATAATCTTATTTTTAATTAATGTTCACATAGGTTAACTATAGTTGGATGTAGGGTAGCACACTCTCACTTGTATATAAATATGCACAAAGTTCTACAAGGAGAAAGCAAGAGCTTGGTATGCATTTAAATTTTAATTCAGTGACAAGATTTTGCATTGTCTTGATCTCTTTTAACTAATAATCTCTTCAATACAAAAATCAATCTCGATAATACAAAACAACTTCGAATTTATTTATTCTTGTTATTATTAATTTTGCCAATATCATGTTGTAATGCGTAGACAAAAAATAATTGAGCTAGAGTCTCATGGGTCCTATGTCACGATCTCTCTCTCTCTATCTCTCTCTCTCTCTCTCTATATATATATATATATAAACACATTATTATATATTGTCTCCGAAATTATTAATCTTGACCCTGTTTTGGTACATATTAGGTCTTAAGAGACTAGAGACTATTGACTATATATTTAAAGTGGATCCAGTACTATATAACGTTAGCTGTATATTGAAATCAGCTCCCTCATGATAAAACATGAGATTAGAATAGAAAAGAAGAAGAAGCCAATTCTTGATGTCTTATTCTTATAGTTATGGCTATAAATTGCAAATGACCTTTTAGAGTTGTAGTGGGAAAAAATAATATTTTATTTATTTTTTGTATTCTAATATCAAGAAAAGGTGTTTATCCATTTATTTGGGTATTAATCAGTTTTGCTTTTATTTGCTGCTCTAGGGGCAAACAGTGGAGAGCCTTATTTCCAAGTTATTTGGGATGGTGTAATCTATTAGTTATTTATGCATGATATACAGCAATGAAGCTTTATGCATGGCATATATGATTGAAGCTATTCATGAGGCAGCCTGCAACATCATATGTACTCAGCCTCGAAGAATATCTACCATAGCTGTTTCTGAAAGAGTAGCTGCAGAGCATGGGGAGAAACTTGGAGAGTCAATTAGTTTCTATTTCTGATCCAATTACTTGGATAAAAAATTACGTTGCTTATTTTATAGATTATTGGCTGCCGAGGATGACCTCTAATTTTTAGGTTTTTTTCTTCTCTTCGAAGGTTGGTTATAAAGTTCGGCTGGAGGGAAAAAAGGAAGGGACACACGCCTTCTTTTTTGCACAACTAGAATACTATTGAGGAGATTGATTGTTGACAGAACTTTGAAGGGTGTAACTCATGTTATTGTTGATGAGATACATGAATGTGGAATGAATGAAGGTAACTGTAGAATTCATTAAGTTCCATATTGGTGTTTGTGATGAGACACTTACCATAGGTTGCCTATATTTCAGATTTTCTTCTTATTGTCCTGAAAGATCTCCTTCCTCGTCGGCCAGAGTTCAGGTTGATTCTGATAAGTGCAACCTTAAATGCAGAGCTCTTTGCTTCCTACTTTGGTGTTGCTCCAATGCTTTATATTCCGGTAATTTCCAGGATGCTAATTATTACTATACCCATCTGATTTCTAAGTACAAATCCCTTATAGTCTCAAAGTTGTTAGCTAAGTGTTGTGAGCTTCTTATTTAGGGTGTACCAATGATAGTGCTATAGCATTAGAAGGTAACGTAATATTAGTAGTCATTGATATCATTATTTCAATTCAGGTCAAATTAGTTTTTTGAATGATTTTATTTATTATCATCATTCAGTTGTCGTCTGTGATAGTTTCAACAATTGGAGATGAAATTCCCAATTTTACTTGTCTCAAACATTATCTGAATAAAAACTTGATAAAGGGTTTATTACGTAAGGGCTGATAATGAATCTTGCATGAAACAAATAAGTTACTTGGTCACTTGCAATTTTTCATAGTCAATGACTCCCTGTTTTGAATTTTAATTTATAAATCATCATTTTCTTCATATGACAGTGAAATTGTAACTTCCCGTACTTCTATCCATTTTTCTTTTATTCCTTTTTTAGTGGGAAAGTTTCATGATTAACATGATGTGAATGCCTCCAAGTTTTACGTGTAGTGATGAGAGGATGACAGTTAATCTTTATTGCACTTTGGAGTGGTTTCAGAGCTGTGTTATAAATTGTTTCTCTATTTGGCATGGAGTGGGCTGTATGTTGGTTGTTTTTTTATGTTCAGGGGTTGGGAAAAATGTATTGTTGTTAGCTGTGAGGCGTTAGATCTGGAGGATACTTGCAAGTATCATGGGGTAGAGCCCCAGTTGCACAAGTTCTAATATATTCTTTCTAGTCATTGTTTCCTTGGCTTTTAGGAGTTGGAACCTTTTTCTCTTGGCTCTTATTGCAGTCCTTGGTGCCAGCTTTGTCTCTTGCACCCCCCTCCCATGGCATTTCTTTTGCATATTTCATGGTTTTTTTTGGTTTTGTTTCCTTAGGGTGGATTTAATATCTAAAAAAGCGTTTGATTTTAATTGTTTATTTGGAATTCTCATTATTGTATTTTTCCCTTTCCTTTTTGCTATTGTGTTTGGCGGTGGCATGGTGGTTGCTGGTTATTCTAATTTTAGGGTTTCACATATCCAGTTTTTGGAACACATTCTATAAATGACCGGATATCGGTTGACCTCCTATAATCAAATTGATGATTATGTGATGAACACTTAAATATGTATGTTTAATAAGAGTTTAATTCATCATATTGCATTAATAGTGTTATTAAATTCCTCAACTTAAGCATATTTGTAGCATTTGCATCTTTGGAATTAACTTTCTCTTAATTTCGGTTTTGATGTAGGTTTAGTAAAATGAGCATAACTCTCTATTTATAGATCAGAATGGTGCAAATCTTAATGTTTTGGAAAGCTGATTAAATTATCGACAAGATTATATTTCACAAGCTTCATCAAATTCGGGCTCTTAGTCGACCAAAAATGGGCTTGAAGTGAATCCATTTGGAGTTTCGGCCTAGCCTGACCATGCCTCAGTATATTGACCATATCTCTCAGAATACGTATCCAAATTGTATGAATCAAGATGTTCTAGAAAGCTGAGAGAAATATCGACGACTTTCATGAAGACATGTGATTAAAATTCACAATAATTCAAGGTCAAAATCGGTGGTCAAATTCGGTTCACCTAATTACCCCAATTGTCAAAGTTGGTGCATCTAATATTTGACAATTATTCCTTTGTAATTTGACAAGATTGCCCCTTAATGTATCTATAAATAGAGGTGCCTTGTGACCCATTAGGGCATCTGGGCTTTGGCTGGATCATCTTGGCCTTGGCTGGAATATCTTGGCCTTGGCTGGGATCTTGTATTGTGTTTCTCTCTTGTGTTTTAATGTTATTAATGAATTTCCTTTTTCTTGCAATTTGTGTTCTTTCTCTTATAATGTCTTTCTAATTTCTCTCTTGCTAAGGTGAAAGGGTGAAACCCTTGATATGAGAGTAAGGATTCTCTAACCCTTAATATGTGCTTAATAATCATTATCTTGTGTTGTTTATATGATTTATATTTATCTTCTTAATCAATCTTGACACCACTCGTAAAGTGGAGGTCTTGATCCATTGTCGACAATCCTTGGCACATCAAATGCTTGGATCTTTCTAGATGATGTATGGTTCTTCCTTACCGACACGAATCTAGTTAGGAACCTTGATTTGTTGTAGACATATGGTGATTGGCACATTGGATGCTTGAACCCATTTACAAGTAGTGGTATAAATATTGGTAACAAAGCAAATATAATTCATATAACTAAAATGGGTTATTTATCCTTATTCGAAATATCAAGGGCGGATTCCCTAACCTTAGCTCTCATTCGTATTGTGTTAATCCCTTTTACTTGCGTATTTTAATTATTCTCATCTATTGTTCATATTATCTTGTCATATCTTTGAATCATTCATATCATATTTGCTTAGCTTATAATTTGTAACGCTAAAATCTCCTTCCTCGTGGATCGACCCCGGACTCACCGGGTTTATTACTTCGACACTCCTATACTTGGGAGACAATCCTATTTTTAGATGTGTCAAGTTTTTGGCGCCGTTGCCGGGGAAGGTAAAATTTGGCGTATAAAATTGTAAGTACTCTCTTTCCCCATTTTTATTTTTATTTTTCTTGCATGTGTTAATCTTTTCTTTCTTTTTGCATTAGTTGATAGAATTATTTGTAGCCACTCATCTTCTTTGAAAAACATGCTCATGCCCAACCAAGAACATTACTAGATTACAAAAGAACTTGTGCACAATCATGCATAGTCTTCCCTCATGATGCAAAATATTTCAACCATGAAACCATGGATTTCCTAGACTTACTAGCGAAAAATGCCCAAAATTGGAGTAATGTTGACACCTCTGAGGTGCCAAAAACATCTAGTAGAGGCATTTATAACTTTAGGGAAAATCATGATCTTCATATCAAATTTGCATCCCTAGCTAAAAGAATCGAGGATTTAGAAATGTGGTCTATGCAAGAAAATGTCTGTCACACTTGTAATTCTAGTGATCATCCAACGGATGATTGCCCAAATGTGCCTACCTTTGGGAAAAGTCTCTATGAACAAACTAATGATTTAAACACTTTTCAAAGGTCAAATCTTAATCTTTACTCACAGAATTTTGGATGGAAAAATCACTTGAATTCTGATTGGAGGAATGATAATAATGCACAATTTTATCAACCTCCCTTTCAATCACATCAAAATTTTCAAAAATCTCGTGATCATGCATCTTATAAGGATCTCGAAGAAACATTGAATTCATTCTTGCAAAGCAAGAGGTTTTTAATAGTCAAGTTGCTCAAACTATGGTAAACTTGAATGATGCTCTTGAAATACTTGCATTTGCACTTAATACTCATGAGAAAGGTGAGTTTCCATCTCAACTAGAGCCAAACTCCATCAATCCACATGTGAGTAATCCAAGGAGCCAACATCTAGACGAAAATTCGATAAGTACTCTTCATGATGGTAAGGTTGATAAAGAACATATTCTTAACCCTTATGAGAAAGATGATGAATCAATCTTAAAGGGTAAGGAAGAGGTTAATAAACCTACACCTAACAAGGAAGAGATCAAATCCTTATTTATGCTCTCATGTCATCATGCAAAGGAACTTGACCAAAATTTTGACATTAATGAATTTTTCAGGCATGATGAAAATGAGGAAGCTAATAGGACTAAAACTAATGTGGAAGACTATATCCAAAATGAGAATTTTTCAAGTCCTTCAGAAATCGGGTTAACTAGTTCATTTGAAGCAAATATGCAACTAGTGCCCATTGCTTGTAAAGAATTTTCATTGCTTCATTTTGTACAGGTGAAAGAGATTAAGAGTTGGGAGCCATGTTTTGAACAAAGGCAGGAAGAAACATCCACACTCAAGAATGCATGCCTCAAGTCATAGTGGTAATCTCTTCCATTCTTACAAATAAAGGAAAAAGAAAGGTACCACCTCAATGGCATATTTTTGACCGTGGTAAATTACTTTCGAAGAGATTCCTCTTTTGGCTTTGTTTTTGTTACGATTGTTCAAATTGCATCCATCGGTGCCATATTTTTATTTTTGTTCTTGATTTTTGTTATCATTTCTAGTTTGTTTTATTTTATTTTTGTGTGTTTATTTTAGTTGTGTGTTTTTATTTTGTTTCCCGGTCAAGTGGCGGATACAGTACTCCGTGACTTTTAAAGTCGGTTTTTCAGTTCCCTAAAAACTGTCACTCACCTTGCATCCATTTTCTTCTCTCTCATTTTCTTCATATGGATACCGTTCTCTCAAAATTGCACAAACATTTTCCCTCTCTTCCTCCAAATGATTTGCTTAAAATTTACAAAGCTCGTGCAGAAAGACTAAGGATGTTGATGCGTAAGGGTATGCCTGTCGAAGTAAGATGGTTAATTGAAGCCAAGGTTCGATTTTCTTATGAATTTTCAGATAATCTTGTTTCTCACATGCAAGGTATGGGAAAAAGCTCTTACGCCAAAAAGCGAAGAGCCAAAAGGTTACAAGTTTGTCCCAAATGTGCAAGATGGACTTGTAACCAGCGTTGCCGCTCCTTGGGATATTTGTCTAATAATCGAGAGGATAAACTACAGTTCATCAAGGATGGACTGAGTAAGGAGTCCTTGGATGATATCCGAGTGACTCTTGAGATGCATTCTTGTGGACTTGTGCAGCCTGAAATTTTTAACTTGTGGACACAATTCCGAGATGAGCAGGAACGCTATAGTCTTGGGAATCTGACTCAAAACGACCCTGTTTGCCAGTTTATAAGAAAACTGGATGGGAAGCATATCCCCAACTCATAGAAGGTGTTTAAGCCGTTTCTGGACGTAAAGCCAGAGGAAGATGTGAGCCACAGTCACAATTACCTGTACATATGCATGCGTGCCATCATTTTTGAATTTAATGCCTCATAGCTGTCAATTTTGAATTTCTATCTTTTGTTTGACTTATGGTGTCTTATTTCATCATCTTTTTTTAATTTCTATGCATAAATGTCAAATTTTTCAACAAGCAACCAAGCTACCTATTTAGATGTCATCATTAGCATACCTTTTTGCACTCCATAAATACCACATTTCTTGTTCCCTTCTTCACACATAGATAAAAAGTTGTATAGACACGGAGGGAACCTCAAAACGTCGAATCCAAAAGATATGTGTATTCTGTGGATCTCGACCGGGTAAAAGTCAAGATTTTGTCGAGGCAGCAAATTATCTTGGTAGACTACTGGCTGAAAGAAAGATTCATGTGGTTTATGGGGGAGATAGCCTCGGGTTAATGGGTTGTGTGTCAACAGCTGCACATGTAGGAGGTAGTCAAGTTTTAGGAGTTATTCCTAGAGCTTTGGCTATAGAAAGCATCGTTGGAAAAACGGTTGGGCATGAGTTACAAGTCTCCTCTATGCATGAACGCATGGCAAATATGCTCATCAATTCAGATGCCTTTATTGCTTTACCAGGTGGCTTTGGCACTTTTGAAGAAATTTTTCAAATTACCTCTTGGGCCCAACTGAATCTCCATAAAAAACCCATAGGTTTGTTGAATGTCAAAAATTTCTTTGATCCTATGATAAGTTTTGTTGATGCAGCTGTGGAACAAAATTTTATCCCTCATTGGGCGAGACAGATCCTTGTTCCTGCCACTCCTGCTGTTGAGTTACTTGACAAATTACAAGCAGTAGAGTACGAACCTGACCCAGCTAGTACTCAAATTAATTGGTCAGGAGGGCAAAACAAAAAGTGCAAATTGGATCTAAATCTCCGTTTGTAATTTTTTGTCCTTATTTTATTTTTAGCATTATATTTTATAAGTCTTTCAGGTCATCTCTCTTGAATAACAGAAGCTTCAGGTAATGTCTCCTATACTTTATCTCTCTACATTGAAACATTGAGGATAATGTTTCATTTGGTTGGGGGGGAAGGATAGTAGACATAAGTGTATCTTGAATTTCCTTTTTCTTATAAAAAAAAAAAAGAAGCGAGTTAGTAATTAGATTCAGAGTGCGGTGTAAGGAGTTCAAATCCTCTTGAGACGCATTCTGGGTCAGGAATGACAGAGTAAGGAGGGCCAGTTTGAACTCTTGAAACCCATTCTAACCAATTTGTCATTTTATTTTGATTTTGTGAACTCATTTTAGCTAACTTGATATTATTTTGTCATGATTTTTGAATTTTATAACAAGGAAGTCTTATTCATTTCACTTTGAATTATTCAAATCTATGAACTCTCACAACTTTATCTTTTAATAAATTGTGTGCTTATGTACTCATTAAGCAAGTATTCATGAACCTTTCTTCACACACACACATACCTTGATGCATGGTTGTGGGTGGCGAAATGAAATGTTGTAATATTTGAGTTCTTTTGTTTGTTTAGGATAACAACACAAAGGAAGGGGAAAGTGTTTAAAAAAAAAACAAAAAAAGTGGAAAAAAAGAAAAAAAAAGAGAGAAAGCAATTGTGGATAAGTTTGGTCTCGTAGCCTCCTTAATTCTAGCAATTAAGCCCGAGGGGTGCCTCAACACCTAATACCCTAAGACCAACTGGTTTGGGAGCTATTGGCCCAAAGCTCGCTACATGGATTAAGGAGAAAGCTTAATGGGATTGAACATTGCACTATCCACAAGTTCTAAGTAAAAATAAAGCATCGGCAACCCAAGTCGTTAAGCTCGTAGGGGTGTCTTAACACCTAATGCCCTAAGGCCAACTAGTTTGGGAGTCATTAGCCTAAGGCTCGCTACATGGGTTAAAGATGCGTTCCTTCAAAAAAAAAAAACAAGAAGAAGAAAAAAAAATATATAAAATGAATAAATGCCCCCTACCTAAGGTTGTTAGCCTTAACAAATATTAGAACCGATATGACTTCTTTCTAATAAGCCCCATAGTCATGTGTTGACTGAGCACAAAAAGAAGGTTTATTGATATCTTGACTGAAGGGTACATGAGTCATATAAAAAAAAAACGATTGAGAGTTTGTTTATTTGGATAAAATCAAGGAGAGTGCAATAATGACCACCTTGGATGTAAAATTCTATAAATCACTTCTAAATAATAACGCTTTAATTGCTAGGGACTAGCAATAAGCTAGGTGGGGGGTGTGATGAACACTAAAATATGCATGTTTAATAAGAGTTTAGTTCATCATATTGCATTAATAGTGTCATTAATTCCTCACTAATGCATATTGTAGCACTTTGCATCTTTGAATTATTTTCTCTTAATTTCGTTTTGGATGATAGTGTATCGGTAAAAATGGTATAACTCTCCTATTTTTATCAGAATGGTAAAATATTAATGTTTTGGAAGCTGATTAAATTATCTACAGATTATATTTCACAAGCTTAATCAAATTCGGGCTCGTTAGTGGACCAAAAATGAGCTTGAAGTGATCCATTGGCAGTTTCGGCCCAGCCTGACCATGCCTCAGTATATTGACCATATCTCTCAGAAACGTATCCAAATTGTATGAATCAAGATGTTCTAGATAGCTGAGAGAAATATCTATGACTTTCATGGAGACATGTGATTAAAATTCACAATAATTCAAGGTCAAAATCGGTGGTCAAAGTCGGTTCACCTAATTACCCCAATTGTCAAAGTTGGTGAATCTAATATTGGATAATTATTCCTTTGTAATTTGACAAGATTGTTGACCCAGGTATGGCAACCCAAGAGAGGGGGTGAATTGAGTTTTTATTTATCAAAACGGATTTGTAAAACTTTTCTTGAAAGATCAAAATTAGTTCACTCTTTCTTTGAGAATAAAGGTGAAGAAGATGAAAATTAGAATTTATCAAAGATGCAATCAAAAGAATAATAATAATGAACAATCACAAGTGCAAGTAAATGTAAAGAGGATAGGGATAGAGAGAGTGCAAACTCAATTACGTGGTTCGGCAAACCTTGCCTACGTCCACGGGCTCCTAGCTCCACGAGCTAAGCTTTCCACTAAGTTGTAGAAATCTTTACAACTTGCTTGATGAACAACCTCACCAAGACTTTGATAACACCACACCAAGAGTTGATGAACAACCTCACCTTTCTTCAACCCTTGATAACACCACACAAGAGTTCTTCTTGATGAACAACCTCACCAAGGAACTTTCTTCAACTCTTGATAACACCACACCAAGAGTTCTTCTTGATGAACAACCTCACCAAGGAAACTCTTGATAACACACAACAAGAGTTCTCTCAAGGATAACTTTATCCTTTACAAGAATATCTCACTCTCCCACAATACAAGAACAAAGATAATTTTTACAACAAAAGTACAACTCTTCAAAGAGTAGATAAAGAATATAAAAGCTCTCTAGACTTGATATTTCTCTTGTTTTTTGCTTGATAGATGCTTCTCTCTCTGAATGCATGGGAGAAGGGCTCCTTTTATAGGCAAATGAGATGAACTTAATCAAGTGAAGACACCAACTCCAAATTTTCTGCCACCATAAAAACTAATCTTGTCTGCCATTTTTGTCAATGTTTCCGTTTGAAATTTGAAAATATGCAAAACATAAAAGATCTGCACATTTGAATAAGCTTTCCAACGCATCAAGAATCAAGTCATTTGGATATCTGTAGCTCAAGATATGGCCAAAACACCATTCGGTGCTCATGTGACTTGATTTTTCTTTCCTTGTGTCAGTCCACCGACTTGATGATAATTCTGTCAGCCTTCGTTTGAAATTTGAATTTCTTCAAAAATAAAATCTGATTTGAATAAGCTTTCCAAAATTCATTTGGATATCTCTATCTCAAGATATGGCAAAAACCATTCGGTGCTCATGTGAGTTGATTTTTCTTCTCTGTGTCAGTCCACCGAATTGCATGTCAATTATGTCGGCCTTCCGTTTGAAATTTGAATTTCTTCAAAATATGAAATGTTCTTCATTAAGTCTTTCCAATGCCATAAGAATCAAGTCATTTTGATTTTTCTAGCTCAAGATATGTCCAAAAGAGTATATGCTCATGTCAGCTGCTTCCATTTGTCTTTCAAATTGCATGATGATTTGGACAACCTTACACTTGAAATTTGAATTTCTTTAAAACATATGAAATAAATTGAGTAAGCTTTCCAAAGGCTCACTTAAGAATCACATTATTTGGACATTTGTAAAGAAATATATGATCAATTGATTGAACATTACTCATGTGTCACATTCCTTGAATCAAACCTTATTCTTAAACTTTGGTGCCTTTAACATGTAGTCTTCTCCTTAGCTTCAACACTTCATTTTAATAAGCCTCTTCTTGATTTTACAATTATTTCAATGATCTTACTCGTGCACATAAATAAACATGTTAGTAAATCTCAATTAATCAATGTGTATTGTTATCATCAAAATTATCATGTAGCCTTAGGGCTAACAATCTCCCCCTTTTTGATGATGACAAACCGTTGATTGCTTTCAAATAATATCTAAAATAAAGAATGAAAATTAAATCAAGAATAAACAAAAAAAATGGCACTTGTTATGAATATAAGCAATCCAACTATTTCTCCCCCTTTTGTTATCATCAAAAAATGTAATCAAATTAACTACTCCCCCTAAATATATTCTCCCCTTTAACATATGCTACCATTCAAAGATTATCATATAAAAACAAAATTAAGACATATCCAACATGCCTAATTCTCTTCTAATTATGCAAAATATATCTTGACTAAGGGGTTTAGTCATATTTAGGTCTAGGGACTAATTCCAAAACTTGATTTCTCTCAAATTGGTTCAATTCTTCTTGCATAGCCAAAATCCAACTTTTCTCATTTTTGGCTTCTTTAAAAGATTTTGGTTCAAATTGAGAGATAAATGCAAAATGATTACAGAAGTTCCTAAAAGAAGATATATTTCTCATACCTTGTGATGGTTCACCAATAATGAGATCTTTTAGGGTGAGCTTTTGCATACCTCCATTCCTTTGGTAATTCTTGGGAAGAATCATTTACTTCCTCAAGCTTTTCTTGTCGAAGTTGTAATTTATCTTGGCTCTTTTCATCAAGCCTTGATTCCTTGATTTTCCTTTCTACCTCAACAATATCATCATCTAAATTCTTTGAAGAAATCACATTAGTTTCATCAAATTCAACATGCATAGAATCTTCAATAGCAAGAGTCTTTTTATTAAAAACTCTATATACTTTACTATGGTTGGAGTAGCCAACAAAAATTTCAACATCGGCTTTTGCATCAAATTTTTCAAGGTTATCCTTGGTGTTTAAAATAAAACATTTATATCCAAAAACTTTAAAAAATCCAATGTTGGGTTTTCTTCCTTTCCAAAGTTCATAAGGAGTTTTCTTTATAAAGCTCTAATATGGACTCTATTGATTATAAAGCATGCGGTATTAACTGCTTCGGCCCAAAAATATTTTGGTAAATTATTTTCAAGTAACATGGTCCTAGCCATTTCTTGGATAGTCCTATTTTTCCTCTCAACAACACCATTTTGTTGTGGAATTCTAGGTGCTAAAAAATTATGTTCAAAACCATTTTCATCACAAAGATTTTCAAATACAACATTGTCTACTTCACCACCATGATCACTCCTAATGGACACAATAGAATACCCTTTTTGATTTTGGACTCTTTTTGTAAATTTTGAAAAAGCTTGTATGGCCTCATTTTTAGTTTTCAGGAATAACACCCAAGTGAATCTTGAATAATCATCCACAATAACAAAAACATAATACTTTTCACCAAGACTTTGAGTTCTTGATGCTCCAAATAAATCCAAATGAAGTAATTGTAGAGGTTTATTTGTTGAAATAAAATTCTTTTGTTTAAAAGAAGTTCTCACTTGTTTTCCAAATTGACAAGCATCACAAATCTTATCCTTTTCAAATTTTATTTTTGGAAGACCATCAACTAAATCATTTTAGAAATTTTTGAAATTGTGTCCATGCTAGCATGACCTAATCTTCTATGCCATAACCAAGCATCATGATTAACAATGAAACAATTTTCTACATGATCATTAACATCAATATCAATTGTATAAATATTACCACATCTATTACCAACAAATAATGTCTTAGTGTTACTAACATCCTTAATCACACATCTATTAGGCTCAAAAGCAACAAAATATCCCTTATCACACAATTGACTAATGCTAATCAAATCATATTTCAAATCATTAACAAGTAAAACATTTTCAATAATAGGTGAAGAAGGGTTACCAATATCACCATGTCTAATTACCCTTCCTTTGGCATTATCACCGAATGTCACATATCCTCCTTTTTTCATGATTAATCTTGAGAACTTGGAGGCATATCCGGTCATATGCCTTGAGCATCCACTATCTAAGTACCACTTGTGTTTACCACTCCTTTGTTTCTACAATCAACATTCAAAGAGCGACTTTTTGGTACCCAAATGTTCTTGGGTCCTTGGGGGTTAGTTATGATACTTTTTGGAACCCATATTTGTTTCAAATTAAGATTTCTCTTAATATAGCAAGAATGCACTTTGTGTCCTTTTCTTCCACAATAAGTACATGAATGATTAGGATTATTCCTAGAAGATGCATGGGCAAAATAATTTTTAAAATACTTTTGATTTTTATGAGTTTTATATCCTAAACCTCTTTTATCAAATACACACCTTTGGTTTTGTAACATAGAATTCAAATTTTTTGTGCTTTTTGTAAAACTATCAACAATATTTCTTAAATCATTATTTTCCTTTTTCAAAATAGCATTTTCTTTCTCCAATTTATCAAAATCCTTTTGTTTTAAAGTGTCATTTTCAATTTTTAATAAATGTATTTGATTTTCCAAACTTTCAAAATCTTTTTGCTTTAAAATTTCATTTTCATTTTCTAAAGCTTCATTTATTTCTATCAACTCTTCTAATTGAGCTAACATGATTTTTGACTTCTTTTTGAAAGCATTGATTTTTGAATTTTGCTTATCAACTTGCACATGTAAATTTTTGAATGCTTCAAGTAATTCATCATATGAAAGTTTAGGATCATAGTTTAGAATACTTACCTCATCTTCACTTAAAGCCATTAAGCACATGTTTGCCACTTCGCAATCTTCTTCTTCGGTGGAGCTGGCTTCACTATCATCCCAATTTGTGGCTTTTATTGCTTTGGATTTCTTGTTTTGACTCTTAAAGTAAGGACAATCCATCTTTACATGTCCCGATTTCTTGCACTCGTAGTAAATGACTTGATCATTTTTCTTATCTTGCTTTGAGTTTTGCCCTTTGCACTCCCTTCTAGAATTCTTCTTGAATCCTTGGTTTCTTCTAATCATCCTTTTTAGCTTTCTTGTGATGAATGCAAGATCTTCATCGTCTCCTTCATCGTCGGATTCATCATCTTCTTTTGTTGAAGATTTGAAAGCGATATTTTTCTTTTTCTTGAAATCTTCTTCATTCTCCTTCAAGGTGATTTTATGAGTCATGAGAGAACCCATAAGTTCTTCTAATGGTAGTTTGGTGAGGTCCTTTGCTTCTTGAATTGCCGTCACCTTTGGCTCCCAAGATTTTGGTAGACACCTAAGAATCTTTCTTACCATTTCAACATTAGAATAAGATTTAACAAGAGATTTCAAACCATTGACAATATCCGTAAATCTAGTAAACATTTCAGAAATTGATTCATCCGATTTCATCTTAAAAGCTCATAACTATGAACCAGTATACTAATTTTGGATTCTTTAACTTGACTAGTTCCTTCATGAGTTACTTCAAGTGTGTGCCATATTTCTTGTGCCGTAGAACAAGTAGATATTCTATTAAACTCATTTCTATTTAGAGCACAATACAACACATTCATAGCTTTAACATTCAAACTCAATTTCTTTTTATCATCTTCACTAAACTCTTTAGGTTCTTTAAACATGCATTCCCCATTTTCAATTTTGGTAGGAACAAAAGATCCTTCCAAAACAATAGACCACAAATCATAATCAAAAGATTGCAAGAAAATACACATTCTAGTTTTCCAATAAGAGTAATCACTTCCATTAAAAAATGGAGGTCTAGAAATAGAAAGCCCCTCAACATATGAAGTTGAATTAAAAGTTGCCATATCTCAAAATCGGTTAAGATTTAAAAAAAATGAGCAACCTTGCTCTGATACCACTTGTTGACCCAGGTATGGCAACCCAAGAGGGGGGGTGAATTAGGTTTTTATTTATCAAAACGGATTTGTAAAACTTTTCTTGAAAAAATCAAAATTATTTCACTCTTTCTTTAAGAATAAAGGTGAAGAAGATGAAATTGGAATTTATCAAAGATGCAATCAAAAGAATAATAATAATGAACAATCACAAGTGCAAGTAAATGTAAAGAGGAAAGGGATAGAGAGAGTGCAAAATCAATTTACGTGGTTTGACAAACCTTGTCTACGTCCACGGGCTCCTAGCTCCACGAGCTAAGCTTTCCACTAAGTTGTAGAAATCTTTACAACTTGCTTGATGAACAACCTCACCAAGACTTTTTCTTCCAACTCTTGATAACACCACACCAAGAGTTCTTCTTGATGAACACCCTCACCAAGGCAACTTCCTTCAACCCTTGATAACACCACACCAAGAGTTCTTCTTGATGAACAACCTCACCAAGGCAACTTCCTTCAACCCTTGATAACACCACACCAAGAGTTCTTTTTGATGAACAACCTCACCAAGGCAACTTCCTTCAACTCTTGATAACACACAACAAGAGTTCTCTCAAGGATAACTATTATCCTTTACAATAATATCTCACTCTCACCGCAATACAAGAACAAAGATAATTTTTACAACAAAAGTATAACTCTCTTCAAAGAGTAGATAAAGAATATACAAAGCTCTCTAGACTTGATATTTCTCTTGTTTATTGCTTGATAGATGCTTCTCTTGCTCTTCCTCTTCTTACTGAATGCATGGGAGAAGGGCTCCTTTTATAGGCAAATGAGATGTACTTGATCAAGTGAAGACACCAACTCCACATTTTCTGTCCACCATAAAAACCGTAATCTTTCTGCCATTTTTGTCAATGTTTCGTTTGAAATTTGAAAATATGCAAAACATAAAAGATCTGTAAATTTGAATAAGCTTTCCAACGCATTAAGAACCAAGTCATTTGGATATCTGTAGCTCAAGATATGGCCAAAACACCATTTAGTGCTCATGTGACTTGATTTTTCTTCCATGTGTCAGTCCACCGAATTGCATGTGTATTATGTCAGCCTTCTGTTTGAAATTTGAATTTGTTCAAAGAATATGAAATCTGCTCCATTGAATAATCTTTCCAATGCCACAAGAATTAAGTCATTAGGATATCTCTAACTCAAGATATGGACAAAAAATCATTCGGTGCTCAAATGAGTTGATTTTTCTTCTCTGTGTCAGTCCACCGAATTGCATGTCAATTATGTCGGCCTTCCATTTGAAATTTGAATTTCTTAAAAACATATGAAATGTGCTTCATTAAGTCCTATTTCCAATGCCATAAGAATCAAGTCATTTTGATTTTTCTAGCTCAAGATATGTCCAAAAGAGTATTCGGTGCTCATGTCAGCTGCTTCCATTTGTCTTTCAACTTGCATGATGATTTGGACAATCTTGCACTTGAAATTTGAATTTCTTTAAAACATATGAAATGTTATAAATTGAGTAAGATTTCCAAAGGCTCAAGAATCACATTATTTGGACATTTGTAAAGAAATATATGACCAATTGATTGAACATTGCTCATGTGTCACATTCCTTGAATCAAACCCTGTTCTTAAACTTTGGTGCCTTTAACATGTAGTCTTCTCCTTAGCTTCAACAATTCATTTTAATAAGCCTCTTCTTGATTTTATAATTATTTCAATGATCTTACTCTTGCACATAAATAAACATGTTAGTAAATCTCAATTAATCAATGTGTATTGTTATCATCAAAATTATCATGTAGCCTTAGGGCTAACAAAGATTGCCCCTGAATCTATCTATAAATAGAGGTGCCTTGTGACCCATTAGGGCATCTGGGCCTTGGCTGGATCATCTTGGCCTTGGCTGGGATCTTGTATTGTGTTTCTCTCTTGTGTTTTAATGTTATTACTGAATTTCCTTTTTCTTGCAATTTGTGTTCTTTCTCTTATAATGTCTTTCTAATTTCTCTCTTGTTAAAGTGAAAGGGTGAAACCCTTGATATGAGAGTAAGGATTCTCTAACCCTTAATATGTGCTTAATAATCATTATCTTGTGTTGTTTATATGATTTATATTTATCTTCTTAATCAATCTTGACACCACTCGTAAAGTGGAGGTCTTGATCCATTGTCGACGATCCTTGGCACATCAAATGCTTGGATCCTTTCTAGATGTCGTATGGTTCTTCCTTACCGACACGAATCTAGTTAGGAACCTTGATTTGTTGTAGACATATGGTGATTAGCACATTGGATGCTTGAACCCATTTACAAGTAGTGGTATAAATATTGGTAACAAAGCAAATATAATTCATATAACTAAAATGGGTTGTTTATCTTTATTCGAAATATCAAGGGCGGATCCCCTAACCTTAGCTTTCATTAGTATTGTGTTAATCCCTTTTACTTGTGTATTTTAATTATTCTCATCTATTGTTCATATTATCTTGTCATATCTTTGAATCATTCATATCATATTTGCTTAGCTTATAATTTGTAGCGCTAAAATCTCCTTCCTCGTGGATCGACCCCGGACTCATCGGGTTTATTACTTCGACACTCCTATACTTGGGAGACAATCCTATTTTCGGATGTGTCATTATGGCCAAGAAAAGACATGGAAAATGCAAAAACAAGTTCAAGCTCTGAGAAAGAGGAAAACCCAGATTGCTTCTGCCGTTGAGGTAAGAAATCCTATGAGGTTAGTAGAATGGGGCGTGCATGAAAGAGTCAGATTTGGCTCTATGTTTTGGTTTTCCCTCATCAAATTTCCCTTTGAACTTTTGAGCAGGATGCACTTGAAGTTGCTGACTTTGGAGAGTTTAGTCTACGGACACAGGAGTCTTTATCTTGCTGGAATCCTGACTCAATTGGATTTAACCTCATCGAGAATGTGCTTTGCCACATTGCAAGGAAAGAGAGACCTGGTGCAGTTTTGGTTTTTATGACTGGTTGGGATGACATGAACTCATTGAAGGATCAGCTCCAAGCCCATCCCCTCTTGGGGGATCCTAGCAGGGTTCTTTTGCTTGCATGCCATGGTTCCATGGCTAGCTTTGAGCAGGTGCGTTCACTATCTTCTTGTTGTCCATTGGGTCTACAAGCTCTGTTAAATTTTCTTTGTATTAAAATTTCCAACATGCATGTTTTTATGTGTCTTGATTAATTAGCCTACATATGTCAATCTGCTCCACCAACCAAAAACCCATAAATGCCCAAAATTCAGCTTTCATTATAAGAACAGTTTTTCCTTGACACTCAAGTCCTCAATGTCTCTTCAACCAAATAACTCAAAACTAGAGCAGTTTTTTCCTCTTTGTATTTTTTTGCCAAACAATTAGGTACCATGGCAAAGCATTATCTTGGCTCTGCATGGTCTTTCTCATTTTTGGTTCCGCATTTTCATGTGGGCACAAGTGATTATCACTTGGACTTGATTTTTTTTTGTTTGTTTTTCTCTTTTTTTACATTCTACATTGTCTTTAAAGTTTCCATTTATTACATTTTGCTCAGGTTTAAATTGCAAATGATACTGATCTTCCAATAGTTGTTAGCTTCTATATTCTTTTTTTATATTTATTCATTTATCATTCTTTTTTTTATGCAGAGATTAATATTTGATAGGCCTGAAGATGGAGTGAGGAAAATAGTTCTAGCCACTAACATGGCTGAGACCAGTATCACCATCAATGATGTAGTTTTTGTGGTTGACTGTCGGAAGGCAAAAGAGACATCTTATGTTGCACTAAATAACACTCCTTGTTTGCTTCCATCCTGGATTTCAAAGGCTTTTGCTCGACAAGTAAGACTAGTCTGATGAGAACGTGAAAATTTTAGCTAATTTACTAAATTTTTATGATTGCAACTGCACTTTCTCAGGCTTTAAGAAACTGTATAGAAAGGTTTGTTCTGTTTTATATATGTATTTATTTGTATTTCTTCATAGATCCTAAGTAGTAAATCTGAATGTGGTTATATCTTGACCACCACCTATAGAGCACTGATTAGACTTTCGTACATGAGGTTTGGAGATATATTCACAAAGTATCATCCATCTCAAAATGAGGGAACTTTCAGGTTTGTTCTAATGGCTGTTTATTAGTGTTATCATCAATGGATCAAGTAGAATTAAATTATGACATTGATGGCTATTATTATTGCAATTATAATAATATGATGATAACTTGATATCGAGGATTCAGTTATTTTCTGTTTTGTCAATATTATTGTTATAATTGTGATTATTTTTTATTCAATGTCAACTTAATTAAAGCTTTGGTTCCAACCAATTGGCTGAAGCAACATGGACACTTCAGTTCACTCATTTTGCTGCCACTTAATTGTTAAAATGCTGTCAGATTTGTTTTATGGTTGTGGCTTGTTCTTTACCTTGTGCACTGATCTTTTTCGTCCAGTGTCAGTAAATTATTTTGAAATCTGTAGATATTCATTAGTATAATATTCTAGTTATGTTTTCAGTATTTAAATTAATTGCCATGCTATTACTGGGATATCTAAATTTTTTAGAAAGGTGCCAGAAAGGAAATTGGTACATAAACTTTTGTTTCTGAAAATTATTAGTTCTTTGTGAGAGCAACATTATGATGTAAAGAGCCAACAAGAATAACTGTTGCCTCTGTATGTTGACACACAAATGGAATTTTTGAAGACATTGATATTTAGACCAGAAAGTTATGGAGCAGGACAATAACTTTGATTAAAGTCACTATGGTTAGCAAGTTGAACGTGAGAACCTAGAAATTATCACTAAGAAGATATAACTAATGCTGTGCAAAGGAAGCTGCCTAAGATGAATTTATCCTCTTCATGATGTGTTCGTACATGGCCAACACTGCATTTTTTGCTTTATTTCTCAAAAGTTGACATAATTTTCTGCTTTTTAAACGTTGATGACCTGTGAGACAAGTTTCTCCTGTTTGATATAGATCTTATAAATATTCTGTCAGTTATGTATTTATGTCAGAGCCTTTAACATTTGTGTAGGTAAATAAGCTTTTCGCGTATAATTAATTTTCTTTGTTTCCTGCATTAGCGTGAAAGCTATATGAGTAAGATCTGTAAGTAGACATATACAAGCTTAGGACTTCTATATTTTTCTTGGTGTTGCCTTTATATATCTTTCAACAAGAAAAGTTTTTGCAACCCTTTCTTCTTTGTCATCATTAGGAAGCACTGCAAGATTGACCAATGCCCTTGTCCTTGCATGATATGGAATATTATTAGTTTTCATTTTTTATAATTTAATAATTTTTATGAGAAGACATAAGTACATTTCCTGCTTGTTTGCTTTCTATATGCTGGTGTCATTTGTATTTTGCTTATTACAGTAGATGGGAGAAAGGACCTGTTACTTCTCCTTGAAGGTTCGTAGGTATGATTAATTAGTGACTTCTTTTCTTCTTCTTGGGATAATGGTTATGTTTAGTATATTTTTTCTTGGTACATTATAACCAATTCCTTAAGTTACTTAATACAGGAAGTCACTAAAAGGCCCACGAAAAGTCAGCTGAACGGATCAGATGTCTCGAAGAAGATTTGGACAAGTCTAGTTAAAGTAATTTAGTAATTCTTGCAATCTGTATTTATGATTAAATTATTCAAATAAATTGACTATTGCGGTAGCAGTTTAAGCAAGCTTGAATTTTAATATATCTGTTTTATGTCTTCTAAAAAAAAGAAAAGTAATCACAATTGCTTAATTGCCTCATTATTATAAATTTTAATTATTCAATATTTCTAACAAATTCCAAAATTCGTTTTAACTTGTGTTTGATTGTTTTTTTCTTTACTAATTTTGTGTTCATATTCGGTTTAGTATGTGTTAAGCAGTACTGCATTATGCATAATTTTATCTCTACTGCTATATTCTACAAGCATTGGATATGATCTTGCTTCTGTCTTTTAGTGTTGGCTGAATTAGATGATTGCTGATGAGTATATATGTGGTTAGAAGTCTAGTCTTAGAACATTACTACTTCCCATAAGAAACTTATGGTGCTTTTAATCAATTTTATAAGATTTGGAAGCTGATTTGTTGAAAGAATGATAAATTGGAATTTTTAATGTTAGCTCCTTATGTTTTATTATGAATGTTTGAACAAAAACTCATATGCTTGCTGTAGAAAGTCTATTCACCATCTACTTTCTGGGGACTTAAGACAAACAGATAGTTGGATTTGTCCTAGCATTACAATTTGCTTATCAAACGATCTTCCTTGCTAGAGTGCATTATCAAGAAAGTGGTGAAGAAAGCACAGAAACAGAATCAATTTTTCTCTCAAATGCCACATATCTCAAAAACCATTTGCAAGAAGGACTGAAGCATGTAAGTGACATAAGCTAACAATGAGGTCTTGTTCATTTATGTTTGTGATATTATTTGATTGTTTACTTAAAAACATTTATGAGTTTTGCTGCTAGGACTTGTTTCGCTGTTCTTAAGTATATGTTCATTGGTGTAAACAAAAACCCTTCTTGTTGTTGATCTATTAGTTGGAGATGTAAGAACTCGATGAAGTATCTGTGTGGGGGTTCCTTTATAATTATAAATTAAGAGAAATCAATCTTTTGGCTAGTTTTTGTTCACCTGGTTATTGTTATAAGTTGTCCACTTTAGAATGTGAATATTTCTGTACTGATAACAAGGGCATCCTATCCAGTCTGCTATAGCAGATGATGTATTGTTGGAATTTATATATCTGTTAGTGAATGAAAATGGATGTCAGCCTAAAAATGACACAGAAAGTGATCTTGTGTCACTTGGTGAAATTACTTAATGTCGGATAGAAAATGACACATATCTTATGTCGGACTTTAAATGTCGGTCATAAAACGACACATATAATTTTAAGAGATGACCTTTTGTGTCAGACAATGAATGACACTACTGTTTCGGCCACAAAACGACACATAACATATATATTTTGTGTCGTTTTTTGAGGGACACAATATTTGTGTCACTTATTGGCAGACACATATTTGGTACAATCCGATACTATGTGACACATATTTGTTTCATACATGTCTGTTTATGAATGACATATATCTTTGTGTCAATTTAACCAAGTGACACGTATAGAATATGTGACAGGTCCATTTATGTCGTGCGAAGACCGACATATATACTGATATATGTCATTTTTCGGCCGACACAAAAGAGATTTTTTGTTGTAGTGAAAACTAATCAAAAATTAAATTTAAATGTATTAAATTAGTGAACAAAATTTACTAACACTGTACGAGCATAGCTCGAGTAATGAGAAGTATTATTCATTTATCATGATTATGAATAAGTAGAAGAGTGGGGTTATCTCATCGAGAACTTGTATTACAATTTGAGAGGGACTCAAATTGTGGGGAGTGCAGAAAGGAAAGTAGTTGGCTTGCTATGAATGGAGTTCTAGGTGGTTAGAATGTTGATTATATAGTATAGCTGTGTGTGAGTGAATGGAGAGTTCATAAAGTATAAAGTCCTAGTCCTTGTTAATGTGAACATCATAGTGAATTATAGCTTGGTTGCCCGCGGTTATAGGTTGGTTATAGTTGAATCATGGAAAACTCCTCTATACAAATTTATTTACGTTTTGTTGTATTTGATATACCTACAACATTTTTTTCTTGCGTAATGAAACCTATAACTTCAGAACTTACAAATTTAAAAAAATATAATAAATTAAATACATCATTTTTCCATACACTTGCTTGATCTCATCGAGTACTTCAATTTTTGAAGAAAAAGATTGAATATGTTATAAATAAATGGTCTAAAATAACTCTCAAGTACATGACTAAATAATAAAAAATTTTGAAATAAAATTTCATCATTATATCACATAATTTACCCCATTTCAATAATTTCACTCTTTGTGGTCTCATTTATTGCTCATGATTTTGTAGAATTATAAATATAGATTCTAATGGCGTCGAGCGGTGTAGGAAGCAAGTATTACCATCCCTATCCTATACCCTACTTTTAGGAACTGGGCAAGGTGGGGATCCTTATCTGTAAGTGTGGATCCCCGACCTGCCTCATTTAGCCCATTTAGATATTTTTCTTAATTATAAATTTTTTATTATACTCATTTTTATATCTTCTATTTCACAAAATTAAATATTAAAATTAGATTTAATATTCTATAATTATTAAAAATTGAAAGCGAATTCTGTAATAATTAATATTGAGCAATTACAAAAGAAGATAAAAACAAATCCACGTATACGATGTATAAGATTTATATCTTATACTTTAATATTATCTAAACGTAGGGAAAAGAAAAAAAAAATTTTTTATTTGTAAAATTTATTCAAAGTAGAACAATTGTATTTTATTATTTAATAATAAAAAATTTTGAATCTTCAATCAATTTTATAATATTAATTAAATAATAATTTAAATTTAAATTTATTTTTATATTTATTTGAATATAGTAATTTGTAGTGAGTGAGATTGGACAGGGTAAAAGTTATGAATCCTATCCCCGCCCCACAAAAATTGTGGGTCAAAAAATTTACACCCTAATCCATCCCATATTCATTTTATTCAAAAATATATAATTAGCCTATTGCAGTAGGGAAAAATCTTAATAAAAAGTCATTTACGATGATCCTACAGCGGTTTCTGCCCTCTGCAAATGGTTTTGCAGTAAAACATTTACAGTAGCTTTTTGAACCATGATAAAAAGACTACGGCAAATTGAACTTCATTTTTATGATAATCTTTTATAGTGGTTTGTCTAAATTATAATTTTATAAAGCTATAAAAAACCATCATAAATATTATTACAACCTTGGTAAAAATTGTAAATTATTTTTTGATTTATTTTTTATTATTTCATTAAAAATATTCATAAAAGTTTAAAAAAATTCATAAGCAAAAACCGCCGTAAAAAATATATTTTGAGAAGAAAATTAAAAATTTTCTAACTTGCTAATTATACAAACCAAATATTAATAATTATTGCTTAATGGATGTGCTTCATTAAATATGCAAAATTAAAATAAATTAATTATCAAACATACAAAAGATAATAATTGCATTAATTAAAAAATCTGCAAATTAAACAAGGGATACATATGTCTGATACATTGTTATAGTAAATATAAACTATATTGTAATACACTCAAAACGGTTCACATGAGCTTAATTTGAAAGAACTATGTAATGCCAAGGTAAGCGATGACCCCATAATTTAGGCGAAAATTTTGCTATTGCAGACAAATTTTTGTAATGCAATTGTACATGAAAAGCTACATTGACAATTGTGCTAATATATACCCAAGGCTTGGATACTGCATGCCTATTTATAATCGTAAGTATGGCAGTTTCGATGATCAACTTTTTTGAAATAAAAAATTGAGACCTGCAATAGCTAGTCTGAGAATTGACTCGTGCTACAATGACTAGCTTCCCATTAAATTATTAATTAGTCTTAAATTTACGGCGTAAAGCTTCTAAAGTGATGTAAACATTAAAGGTAGGGGTGAGAATACGTGCTCGCAGGTTGTGTTCGTGTTATGTCGAGCTATGATACGATAAAATTTGACTCCACCAGAACATGACCCATTTATTATTCGTGTCAAGAACAACCAAGCCGAACACAACACGATTATTAAACAAGTGATGCGACCTGATACACTAACACAAATAATAAATAGGTCATTTTCGAGTTTGATATGAATACAACCCGTTTAACACAATTATTATGACACGTTTAAATGTTTTGACACGATTATGACACGTTTATACGATTTTGACACATTTTAATGTTTTAACACAATTATGACACGTTTACAAATACGACTATGACACGTTCAAATAATTAACACAATTATGGCACGAATACACATTACAATTTTTGACCTTCACCTACTTTATTAACACGATAGCAGCAGAAGGGAGCAGCCTAGAGGTGGCTGGTTGCTGCGAGGAGGAGGGCTATATTTGGATTTGGATATGGTGGTGTCGCCACGAGTTGGAGTGATAAGGAGGTGGACAGAGCAGCCTGGAGGCAGATGATTGTTGCGAGATGGAGGGTTGGAGCTTGGAGGCGGTGCTGTCACTGAGAGGTGGACGGACAACGAGCTGGAGGTATGGACTCCGTTAGTGTGAGATGAGGGAGGGAGAGGCTGTGTGACGAGGTGAGACTTGTGAGGCCGTCACTTTGGAATTTAGAAATGGGCTTGCGTGACTTTGGAGAGGAAGAAGACCGCTGAGAATGTGAAAATGAAAAGAAGAGAAAAGGTGGCTGGCCGATTAAAGAGGAAAAAAGAGTTCTTGGTTCCGAAGAGCATGCAATATATAATAATAACCACTTTGGGAAAACCCCATAAAAACAAAAGAAATCCCATCATAGTTCAAACTAAGCTTTATAAAGTAGTCACATATATGCCATAATTTTGTCTAGATCTTGCCGTGCAGTCTAATGGTTGAAGGGTCGCATAAGACACCACACTTGTCATTTCCTAATTTGCCTTCATTGCTTGCCACTTGGAGGAACATTTCCAAGTCAAACAAAGTCCGCCAACTTGGTTCAAAATGTTGCATCAATTCCATTACCAATCTTTTGTTTTTGACTGCACCTTTACACCATCAATATTCGACACGCTCTACTGTATTTACAGAATTTCATACACTAAATTATTATTGTTTGCTCATCATAATATCAATCTACATATATTTATTGAGCTTTCACATTACCATTATATCATATGGAACATTAAAACTAACAGCTTAACGTTTCTTATGAATTTGACTTTATATATATTCTAAATTATACGTTTGTGTTAATACTTTTTTTTTTGTATGCAAATCTACATGTAGAGAAAAGTTTGCTCTCTCATAAGTGATGTATTATGTCATTTTCTACAAAATGATGAGGAACCTAAAAACGTTTATAATATGTAAAATGTTACCTAATTTAACTAAGAAGACACGTTTTTGATGAAAGATTATTAAGTATATATTTAAAAGCCAAATCTATGAGTCAATGAATGAATGATGAACCCAAAAAACAAATCCATATATAAAATGAAGGATGATTATGTGAAATCTACATCAAACAAATTCCTATATGTAAAAGTAGAAAAAAAATCCATTTCATCTCCTTAACTCTTAAGCAACCTGTAAAAAAATATATGTAAAAGATTATAGTTATTTCAAGATAATATCAAAATTAAAGTCATAATAACTTACGCAATTAGTTTTACTCTTACACAATTAAGACCTTCACCACATTCACGTTTATTATATTCTTAGTCAACTCATCTATCTTTAGACTTTCATCTTCTATAAAATATAATTATTTATAAAATGATCAACTTAAATATTTATACAGCTGGCTTTGGTATTCAATATGAAATTTGATTTAGGTTTTCGTTCTCTACTTTTTTTTACCCTTCTTTAGTAGTTTAAAATTCAAATTAATTTTTGACTTGTGTTTGTAATTTTACTAATTCAAAATTTAATCGTGTCAAATTGTCAATTCGTGCCTTGATGATATTATTTTTATTCAGGTTATACGGGTCACTAAACGGGTTCGGGTTCGTGCCATTAAACGGGTTCGTGTCACTAAACGGGTTCATGTCATTATACGGGTTCGTGTCACCCGTGGATTCAAACCCTCAACCCAACACGACTCGATTATTAAATGGGTTAAAAATTTCAACCCAAACATGATTAAGACAAACCCAAGCCCGCTAAATTGCGTGTCGCGTCGTGTCGGGTTCGCGGGTTGTGTCAAAAATTCCCATCCCTAATTAAAGGGTACACCTCCAAGCAAAAATGAAACCTAACAATTTCTGACCAACTGAACAGGTAGAAATTTCATTTGGTAGAGGACTATGGAAATTGTTAAAATTTTAAAAATTGCTGAATCCTTAATACAATATTGTGGAGCTCAATTCATGCTCTTCAATATTTGTTAAAAAAAAAAATACTATTGGACTAAATAACATGGTTTTTTATTCCAAGAGATAAGAGGGTCTTAAAGCGTAATGCGTGTTTGTTTGAAGTAATTATTTTGTCTATATTAGTCGCGTTGTCATGGCTCTGAACGATTACTCAGTCGCAACCCCACTCCCCAACTTGCACATAATTTGAAAACTACACGCACATGTCACGTAGCGTAATTTTAGTTAGGATGCTGCTGATTACTCCCAAAAAAATCACTTGGCTGCATAATTAGATGAAGTAATCATGGATTGTCACTTGGCTGCATTCAATTTTTTGAAGGAATCCAACCTGCTGTTTAACGCACACTTAGCTGGAAGTCATCCTCGGCTCAACACCATAGAATTTCTTTACAGCGAAGAAAAGAAAGTGGAGATGATAAATCAACTATGAAATCAGTAAAAAGCTGAGACCAGAAGTAATTACAAATCGTTGACAGAATCATCGCTGAGACGATTTTTACTAGTGGAGGGGATAAACTAAAAACTTCGATCAAGGTCGCTTTAGGAATATTGATGGGTGTATAAGGTAAAATTTAATTTTTCAAATTGATTAATGGGTTTGCCGAGAAAATGGGTCTTGAGAGGATTTCTGTGGGTACAAATAGCCTCACACTTTTGGTTACCGCCTGGCCTTTATAAAAGGTAAGTCTGTTTAGCCTGTTGTTTTTTACCGTAACAGTTATATTAGTGCTGGTTATGCAATCACCAGTCTTTGAAAGGTAGGCTTTTGGACGCTATTATGTTTTGTTTCAGTCAAACTCTTATATTGGCATCAATCCTCTGCGTATTCTTTAATTTTATTTACGTTTCTTGATTGTTGATATGCTAGTTTGTTGGAATTAGAAGGAAGGTAGAATGCATGTATCTATGGTTTTAAGTTCTATTTGTGCCAAAATTCCTCATAGGGGGAATTACGAATTTTTGTAAAATTCATTAATTATTATTTAAAACTAATTTTCAGTATGAGGTAACTAGACATGCTAGAGATTTATTAGAAAATTTATGTTGGCTTATAAATTCTTAATATACCAGTATTGGTGAATTATTAAAAGCAACTGTGATATGCTGATTATACTGTCTCAGAACATGTGCTAAAGGAAATTTTTATAGTGTCTTAAACATGTCAGAAATTTTTTAAAGAGTGGCCAATTGGCCCTACAGCTCGCCTGCTACTTGCGAGGGTGACTTAACAAGAATATACTAATTGAAGTAAATGTAACCGCCCCTGCGGCTTTTGTCAGAGACCACCCTGCAGCTAACCCACACTACTACAAAATGAAGTTTTTACTACACCTATTTACTGCAGACAAAAAAAAAAGTGGTAAAAGATAAAAATTTGTGGTGGGCTACCACACCTGCAGGAGATATTAGGAACTTTTATTGTGTGTTGATGAAACCGCAGTAGAAAAAACGTTTTTATTTCTCTTTCGCTTTACATTAATTTCACGCCTTCCTCCCCTCCCCTCCCGTCTCTCTTTTCTCTTTCTTTTTCCCCAATCCTTATAATCCCTAATGTCTTTCTCATCCTCATCCTCCTTGTCTCTAACTATGTCGGATACCACTGCCTCCACCGTCACCGACGACGACAGCGAGATTATGCTATCCTACTATAGTCTTATTAACTGTTGATGGCACAACTGGCTGTGCTACCATCTGGATCTTTTTCTCTTCTCTTCTCTGCTCTTCTCTCTCTCTCTTTTTCTCGTTCACTTCGCATACCAAACTCTCCCTTCTCCTCTCGTTTCCAAAATGAACAACACCTCCTCTTCAATCAACCAGCCTTCTCGTTAGTTTGCTTTCTTCTCTTCCCCTACTTTTTCTTTTTATTATTTTCTGGTGAGAACCCACCAAACACGCATAAAAAATTTCTCTGCTTTTGTTCTTCAATTCTTGACCAAAACATAGCCAACCCATCTGGGAATCACCAGGACCAGAGCCACCCTTCCTCCTCCTTTAATGCCACTAACCAGGGCAGTGCCAACTTGGTCATGCTGGAGAGGGTGCCAACAGGTTACGGGCTTAAGCAAAACCCCAGAATCTCCATGGAGTGGACTGCCAAGGAGCATGCCATACTGGAAGAAAGGTTGCAAGCGTGGGTCTTTTTGGCTTTTCTGGATTCATATTTGAGTTGGGTTTGGTTTGGTTTTGTGAATCTTGGTGGAAATATTTTAGCTTTTTGATGTGTTCGTTTTGGTTTTGATTTTTGAGTTTTTCTTTCTTGGAGTTCTTATGATTTTGAATTAGTGGTTTAGCGTTTTGTGTTTTGAAGTAATTTTGATTTCTTTGAATTCTTTGTGTGGTGTAAATTTTTCCTTTTCAGTTCTTGATTAGTTGTTTGGTGCTTTTGGACTTCTTTTGTGTTGAAAGTTGGTCTTTTTGTGAAGTTTTGAGTGAAAGCTATGATTTTTGTTAGTGTAAGTTGATTGGATTTTCAAAGTTGAAATTGAAATTTGAGTTCTTGGTGCTAATCATACTAAGAATGAAGTATCATCCAGTGCATTCGGAAGATTTGGCCTATTGTAGTGCATAAAAAATCAGAAAAATATATTCTGGAAAAGCCTTCTCATTGACTAGAACAGATATTGTTTCTGTTATGAATCTTAAAACAGAGATATTTTTTCTTTTATTGATCTTCAAGATTCTTCAACACTTCTAAGTTTTAGCCAGTCTAGGATTAATAAATTGCTTTTTAAGTGCCACGTTAGTCATTTCTTTCGACTTTGATGCATTACTGTCATTTCTTATGTTGAATTTATACCGTTTAGCAGTTCGGGTTGAGACTGGCGTTGAACAAGGAGACACTGTTAGCATGCATTATGATCCCATGATTGCAAAGCTTGTTGTTCGGGGTGAAAACCGCGCTGCAGCACTTGTCAAATTGAAAAATTGTCTGTCAAACTTTCAGGTATACCCTTTGAAGAATAATGTCTTAACTTCAGTCAAAAGATTTAATACACTTTGCAGTGGGATTTTCCCATTTAAGCAGTCAACTGAAGTTTGAGCTTTTTGCGATACTGCATTAGATGGAGTTCTCCACACACATATTTGCAATCACAGGTCAACTTTAAAAAATGAATCTTCTTACGGAAGTCCATTTTAAGTTCATTTAATCATCTAAGATAAAATGTGTGGTTGATAATCATGAAGATTTAGGGGCTGGATGGTTAGTTAAGCCAAAGGATTCTGAATGTTTAAAATTCTCTGTTCAGAGCCTTGTATAGCTTGATGATCTGATACTGGAAATAATTTATGCTATTTAATGTGCATCTTGCAATGAGCCATAATTTATCTTTCAGATATTGATTGATTTTGATTTGATCATTGATGGTTACTTTTGTCATCAGGTTGCAGGTGTGCCAACTAATATCAACTTTCTTCAAAAACTTGCTAACCATAGGGCTTTTGAAAGTGGTAATGTGGAAACGCATTTTATTGAGCACCATAAAGATGGCCTCTTTGTTGATCCTAGTAATTCAATGTTAGCAAAGGAAGCTTTCAGCACTGCAAGGTTCAGTGCAATGGTCGTAGCTGAATGTATTTGTGAAAAGGAACATTCTTCTTTTAAGGAAAGTCCCCCTGGTAAGTTGAAGGTCCTGGTTTGGTCTTAGGATCTGTTTTAGCTGTTCCATTTGGTCCTCTCAATATCTACATTTGCCAACTTGTCCAAGGAGCCACGGCTTACTTCCCATATGGTATGGTCAACCTCCTTTCAGAGTTCATCATCATACTAGGCGAACCATGGAACTTGAGTGGGAGAATGAATATGACAGCAGTCGTTTAGAGCTTTTGACACTGACTGTGACTTATGAGCCAGATGGGCACTATCTGATTGAGGTGTTTACCTTATTAGAGTGCATTTAAAATAATAGAGTCAACATGTCGGTTCTTGAAGTATTGTGTTTTGGAGTTAATTTGTATTTCTTTTGTGCCCCACCTTCTCTCTTTGAGTTATTTTTATTGATTTGAAATGGTTACTTTAAAATGATTCTTTATTTCCATTATGCATAAATAGATGGGGGAAGATGATTCTACCGTTTCAGAAGTCAAGGCAACATGCATAGGTGATCATGATTTTAGAATTGAATCTGATGGTGTGAGCATGGATGTCAGTTTAGCTGTATATACCAAGGTAAGTGCCTTTTTTTAAGTGTATTTAGGATTGCATGTCGATTGATTTAGTGGCATTCTTGAGTACTTCTAAGCTGCCTAATCAGTTGTGTTTCAGTGTCATCCCTTAAGTTTGCTGCTGCAAGATTTTCTGACCTACCAGAGTTGCGTGACCTTAGGCATACATTTCAGGAGAGATATGGAAATTCCCTGGAACATTTTGTGAATCTAGAGGTAGTTTTCCATGTATCTACAATTAACTGAAATTTTATATATCCATAACTATTTTTTAATGGTTGACCATCTTAATTATCATTGATAGTTTATGGAGAAATTAGCTTCAAAGCGTGCTACCATGGAAATCTTGTGGGCATTCTTGCAGTGTTAGGGATGATAACTTGGTGAGAATTCCTCCGCTTCCTTTTAAGAAAGATGAAGGTAGCTGAGGGAGGGCACTTGTCATCATGCGCTACTTTTGTGGATTCTATTGTTTATATGTTTTGGGTGGCTTCTGTGGATTTTATTGTTTATCTGTTTTGGGTGGTTTCATGTGCTGTTGATGGTTAGAAGATTGTTTCAATTAGTTTTCATTTGCGATCATAATCTACTCTCTACATTAATGTAAATTGGAGACCACAGCTTTTTACTGCAGGCTAAGCGCCCGCGGTAAATAACTTTCCCAGACCACAACTTTTTACGGCGGGCTAGAAGCCCGCGGTAAAAGGCCTTGGCCCGCGGTAAAAAGTAAAATGAGTTTTTACGGTGCCATTTTATACGGCGGGCTTAAACCGCCGTATGCCCACCGTAGAAGGCCTTTTACCGCTGTTTTGGCCCGCGGTAAAAGGCCTATTTTCTTGTAGTGCCAATTAATATGAAATGGCATGCAATGAAATCCATCCAGGTATCTATCGATCATATCTTTGTTTGCATCTCCATGAATTACTTAACCCAGTTTGCAAAGTGTAATCAGTACTTCTCATAGATAGCCGTTCCCGAAAATACATTCACATCGAAAATAGACTTAACAATTGTCTAGTTTTATTATATATCTTATTTCCAATAATGATGGGCTTAGAATTAACAAAGCTGTACTCATGCTCTCAACATGCCCTAAGAAAACCTGATCACTCGACACGTTTTTGATAACAGAATAAATCTTTATAATATTTGAGATGATATCACGTAGACAAAGGAACAGTTAGGATGAGTTGCATGGTGAAATTTTGAATATAAAGGACAAAATGAGACTTTTGGAAGGTAGGTTGATTCTCTTTTATGTGAAACACAAGAAAACACTACCAAATAGAGGAGACTGACTTGAGCATCGGAGGACTTTTGCGAGGAAAAACTCTCGCGATTCGTGACTGTGCTTTGTTTTGCAATAATTTAGGCTCTAGAGAAGGGAGAGGACCCCGGGTTAAAATTCGATCTGATCAACCTTGGTAATAGATAGATTTATTTCTTACTTGAACTACGTGAACTCCATATTGTTGGACATTATGTATTGCGTATTTGCTGAGTTTGGCTTAAGTTGAGCTTGTAGTTCTTTTACTCTTATTTGTTTAAGGATTGTCTTGGATAACATGAAATAATGTAAGAATGGTTGAATTACATTTAGTATTCCATGTTGATGTTCTATTTGTTATCACACTTCTGAGATCCAATTTACCCCTGTGCTGTCTGGGAACCAAAAATCACTGACAACATTTTTGGCGCCATCAGTGGGAATTCTAACAAACAGTTAGTGTTTTTGGTTGAGATTCTATTTTCTCTTGTTTTGATTTTTAGTTGTTGTGCACAAAAATAAAAGCATCTAACTCTTAAGAATGCTTGTTGGATCGAGAGGAACGAGAATGATTAGAAGATAACAAGGCCAATCTCAATGAATCACTGAGTTAGAATGTTAGGAGATTGAACACTCCCACCGCAGCTCAAATAAAAGACAAGAAACAAATTGTTATATTAGAAATAACAATTTGGGTGGCACTGCCTTCCACAATAAATAAAATAGACAACTCGGGCGGCTCAGCCTTACCACAGTAAATAAATTAAAGGTAATAACGAAAATAAAGGCACAAAAATTTAACGTGGTAAAACCCTCAATTTGAGGGAAACCTCCACGGGACAAGACCGAAAATATTTTACTATGAAGAAAAATATTACAATCTCTCTCACAATTAGAATGGAGGAGATAACAAGGGAGAAAGAAGAGAAAAGCTTAATACATAAGCTTGGGACAAATATAAAGGGAGGAGGAGGCTTTATTATATAGCCTAGCCTCCCCCTCTTACACTTTGTTTCCCACCAATGTGGGATTGTGTGAAAGGCAAAAATGCCTTCACACTTCACATTCTCCCACTTGAAGGCATTTTTCCTTTCAGTCTTGTCTCTATACATGCTGCTCACGTCTCTTACAGGCCACAAGACGTTCTACACCAGATGAACTTGTCAGCATTGATTGGTTTGGTCAATACATCTGCTATGTTGTCCTTCTTGTGGATTTTCTGCATATCCACTATTCCATCTTCCACTACTTCTCGTACATAATGATATTGAACTCCTATGTGCTTCGTTCTTGAATGAAAGGCTGGATTCCTTGCGATATGCAAGGCACTCTGACTATCACAAAATAAAGAAATCTTCTCTTGTTTGTGCCCGAGTTCCTCCAATAACCTTTTGATCCAAATAGCTTCCTTGCAAGCTTGTGTGGCTGCCATATACTCTGCTTCTATTGTAGATAGAGCCACAACAGTTTGTAGTTTAGATACCCAGCTCACAGCACCTCCTGCAAGTGTAAACACAAAGCCTGTAGTGGACTTCCTTTTGTCAATATCTCCTGCAAAATTTGAATCAACATAGCCCTTGACAATGAACTCTGATCCTCCATAACACAGTGCAGCATCAAAGGTCCCTTTGATGTATCTAGGGATCCTCTTAACAGAATTTCAATGCTCTCTCCCCGGATTAGCCATGAATCTACTGACCACTCCCACTGCTTGTTCAATGTCTAGTCTTGTACAAATCATAGCATACATTAGGCTTCCTACTGCTGATGCATATGGTACTCGAGACATTTTCATCCTCTCCGCTTCATTGCTAGGACTCATACTTGAGGATAATTTATGATTAACAGGAAATAGGGTGGAAATTGGCTTACAATCTTGCATGTTGAAGCGGCGTAAGATTTTCTTCAAGTAGTTCTTTTGAGATAGCCAAATCTTCCTGTTTTTTCTATCTCGGTGAATTTGCATCCCTAGAATCTTGTTTGCCGGTCCTAAATCCTTCATTTCAAATCCCCTAGCCAATTGTGCCTTTAATTCTTGGACCTGATCTTTGTTAGTGCCTGCTACTTGGCCACGTACAACAGCAAAATGACAAAGTCTTCCTCAAACCTCTTTTAATACATACAATGATCTGAACTGAGTCTATTGTACCCAGGCTGATGATGAATGAATTAAATCTCTTGTACCAACACCTTGGCGCCTATTTTAAGTCGTATAGAGATTTGGTCAACCTGCAAACAAAGTTCTCTTTTCCTTCTTTAATAAAACCTTCCGGTTGGAGCATATAAATTTCTTCTTCAAGTTCTCCATAAAGAAACATAGTTTTTACATCTAACTGCTCTAAGTGTAAGTCAAAAGTAGCACACATAGCCAAGACTGCTCGAATTGTTGTAAGTCTTACCACAGGAGAGAATATCTCGTTGAAATCAACTTCTTCTTTCTGAGCATATATTTTAACCACCAGTCTAGCACGATACCGCTCCACTTGATCATTTCCATAACGTTTGATCTTGTAGACTGATTTGTTTTCGATGGCTTTTCTTCCATATGGTAGTGGCACAAGTTCCCATGTCTTATTTTTGTCTAAAGCTTCCATCCTTCATGCATTACTGTCATCCATAGAGATGCATCAGAACTTTTTATAGCCTCCTGAAAGGTTGAAGGCTCCCCATCTTCTGTTAGGAGACAGTATGCAATATTGTTCGCCATCACATACTCCGAGTGCCAAGAAGGTTCCCTTCTTTCTCGAGTTGATCGACGGACTTCAGGTGTTTCAGACTCAACTAGTTCTTGATCATCGTGTTCTGGTACCGCTTTAGAAGAAACTGTTTCTTCCTGTACTGATACATTCTCAACATTTTTTTTCGTGCTATCACTTTCTTCACATTTAACCATGTCTTCGACAAAGATAACATCCCTGCTGATGACAACCTTATGGGCAGTAGGATCCATAGGCGATACCCTTTTACTCCATTAGCATACCCCAAGAATAATACATTTCCTGGATGTTGGATCCAGCTTTGTTCTTTCTTGGTCATGATACATCACATAAGCAAGACATCCGAAAATATGAAGGGAGGAATAATCAGTTGGCTTATCTGTCCACATCTCCATAGGTGTCTTCATCTCAATTGCTGTTGATGGAGACCTATTTATCAAGTAACAGGTTGTAGTGGCTGCTTCTGCCCAAATGTCTTGGGTAGACTTGTAGTCCTTAGTAACGCTCTCATTTTTTCTGCGAGAGTTCTATTTATCCGTTCTGCCACTCTATTTTGTTGTGGTGTGTAGGCAACTCTCTTCTGCCATTTCACACCTTTTTTTCTATAAAATGCATCAAATTTCTTATTGCATAATTTTCTCCCATTGTCTGTCCTCAAACACTTGATCCTTTTTCCAGATTCAAGTTCCACGTGTGCTTTGAAGGCTTTAAATATAGGAAATACATCTGACTTTTCTTGATGACATATACCTAACATCTCATAGAATAATCATCCGCAAACAATACAAAGTAGTTTGCTCCTCCTAGGGACGTAACCGGTGATTCCCAAACATCAAAATGAATCAAGTTTAGGATGTTTTTACTCCTAGCAATAGATCTGCTAAAACTCAGTCTACTCTGCTTGCTAATAACACGATGCTCACAGAATGGTAAACTTACAGTTTTAATTCCAGGAAGCAATTTTTGATCAGAGAAAATCTTCAAACCCTTTTCGGACATATGGCCAAGTCTTCGATGCCATATCATAGACAATTCTTCTCCAGAACTAGCAACCGCTGTTTCTGCCTCCTGAATAGTTTCTCCATGGAGCAAGTATAGGTTAGCAGCAATCTTTTCTGCCTTTATCACCACAAGCGCGCCTCTGACAACCTTTATGATCCCATTTTTTGTATGGAACTCACATCTGAGGTCATCCAACTGTCCTATCGATAGCAAATTTTTCTTCAAGCCAGTCACATGTCGTACATCTTGGATAGTGTGAATTGTACCATCAAACATTTTTACTTTGACGGTTCCAATACCAGCGATTTTTAAGGCATGATCATCACCCATGTACACAGACCCTTCTGAGATAGGCTTATATTGATAGAACCGATCTCTTCTAGAAGTTATATGCCATGTTGCTGCTGAATCAATTAACCATATATTAGCAAACCTTTTTCTGCCTTCCACAACTGTTGTTACCTTGCTGCACAAGATTTCGCCATTCCCTGAAGTAGTTGCTACATAACCCTGAGATCTTGACATCTCAGATTCTTTCCCTTTGCTGTTTCCCTCTCCATTCTTCTTAAGATGCCAACACTCATTTTTCACGTGCCCTTGCTTTCCATAATGGTAGCATTTAACAAACTTCCTTCCTTTAGACTTTCCCCTGTTCTGATTGTGACTCCCACTGGAACCACATTCCCTTGATCTCCCTTTGTTGGCGGATAAAGCCTCTGCTTGCTGAGAAGTCATTATTCACTAGAGATGACTTCATCGAACCATTTGCCAAGTTGAGGATGAGATTATCATATGAATCAGGTAGACTCTGAAGTAGAAGCTCAACACGTTCCTTCTCTTCTATGTTATGCTCCATGGTTGCGAGCTGAGAGAATAACGTCTTCAAAGTGTTGATATGTTCAGTCACCGGAGTGGTTTTTGACATACGAAGAGTGTACAGCTTCCTTTTCAAGAAAATTTTGTTGTGTAGAGATTTGGCTTCATACAAGCTTGTCAACGTATCCCAAATCTCCTTTGCAGAGTTCAATTCTCGAATACTTGACAGCACTTCATCTGCAATTGCTAGATGTAGACTTGCCATTGCATCACCATCTATCTTCTCTTATTTCTTTTCATCTTGCATATTTTCCAGTCTTCCATCAATTACTTCAAGGCAATTTTCTTTTCTCAAGATAGCCTTTATTTTTATTTTTCATAGCCTAAAGTCGTTTCCGTCAAACTTTTCTATCTTGAATTTGGCTGCCATTTGTCTTGCAGTGAACAATACCATATATCTGAACAGTACCCTTGAATAGTATCATATAGTGAACAGTAACAGTATCTGTATACGTACACCACTGCTAAAAAGTAACAAAGAATAATAGTAAGTGCCAGTATGATTTAATATACACCAGAAAAGCTTTCAGGAAACACTGGAGGGATCACAAGCGGTCCCACTTAAAATTCAGTCTCCTTAGACTCTTATCGTCTTTTTGACAAAGCTTTCCTAGACATGTATATAACCATACAAGTAACCACTCACTGCCCTAACCCTTAGCTCTGCCATCGCAACCTTGCTCTGATATCACTGTTAGGAGATTGAACACTCCCACCGTAGCTCAAATAAAAGACAAGAAACAAATTATTATGTTAGAAATAACAATTTGGGTGGCACTGCCTTCTATAATAAATAAAATAGACAACTTGGATGCCTCAGCCTTACTACAGTAAATAAATTAAAGGTAATAACGAAAATAAAGGCACAAAATTTTAACGTGGTAAAACCCTTAATTTGAGGGAAACCTCCACGGGACAATACCGAAAATATTTTACTATGAAGAAAAATATTACAATCTCTCTCACAATTAGAATGGAGGAGATAACAAGGGAGAAAGAAGAGAAAAGCTTAATACATAAGCTTGGGACAAATATAAGGGGAGGAGGAGGCTTTATTATATAGCCAAGCTTTCCCCTCTTACACTTTGTTTCCCACCAATATGGGATTGTGTGAAAGGCAAAAATGCCTTCACACTTCACACTTCACATAGAAGAACAGATTCGAAAGATGGCAGAAACGTAACCTGAGGATAGAGAACGGATGCAGATTTACAAGTACCTATTTGAAATACAGAAAGCCAAACAAGCTGAGGCAACTGCTATAGTCCTAAAAGAAACCCAACCAAACACTCTCTAACCCAGTAACCCAAATACACCTTCCCACCTCCACTTTTTACTTGGAAAGTAGGACTAAGCAACCCACAACCGACATTGGGACAACCTCCAGTGGGTGAAAATCGAAACCTAGTTGTTGAAAATGCCCAGATGCCAAACACTTAACCTAAGCAGAATCCTCGAATAGAAGAAGGTGTTACAGTTGAGAGTTGCTTAACCCGTAGTCAACCAACTAGCTCAACGCCCTGCAGCGAAAACCCTCGCTACCATGCTGATCTCAAGAATAAACTAACAAAGGAGTGATGAGAGAGGCAACTGACTCCTACTGCCATTATGAATGGCCCTAAAAACACAAGTGGAGGGGACAAAGGAATTACTAGAACAAATCCAATGATCACTCAAGGAGGACAAAATCAGTTGGGGGGTTGGTTAGCCCAAATACTGAAAGAGCGCAATTTGGAGAAACAACTTTGTTTGAAACAATACTCAAGAAGGCAATATTCCTAATCAATAATAGCAATTACTCGAAGCCTTGAACAATTAGGTTCAGGCACTAAATAAGGAACTGCATGCAAAAAGCAACTGGGTTGCTACAGAGTTAAATCCAATAGATGAAATGCTTTGCAGAGCTTTCTCTGTCACACTAATTGGATCAGCAAGTAGTGGTTCAGATCCTTACCAAGCCACTCTATAGTGACTTTTTAACAATTATGTCAATTGTGTGCTACCTATTTTAGTGTGGTGAAATTGATGACGAAGCCTATGGACTTGTTATTTAAGCATAAAGTAGTGCATTGGGGAGTCTGTCATGAGTTACATAGAGGTTCCACCCTGAGGTCACATAAATGGGAGCATTTAATGAGCCAGTGGCTTATAGTGAATTTCTCCAAGGAATGTGTGACAAGAGAATCTTTCAACACATAAAAGATTTTTAGATACCTATCGATGAGGCAATTTATCACAGGGATATCAAAATGGCTCGATCAGATGAAGATTTCGACCAAAAAATATGAAGGGAAGGAAATACTCGATGGAAGGGAAAAGGAGATATAGATGTCAAAAACAAAAAGAAGTTCAGGAAAGATCGTTTTTCACCACCTCTATCTTGAAAACCACTTAGCCTGAGGATGAACTTTACTGAATCTGATCATGATTATAGAGAATCAAATCAACGAAATCCTCACGACAATTTTTTGAGATTGTTGCCTCCTCGATACTAGCCCAGGTACACAAACTATACTGAGTTCAATGCCTAATGATGTAGTATTTTTATCTACCTTAAAAAGATCAAGCTTGTTTCATCCCCCAAGACCTATGTTTAGAGATCCGAGAAGATGAAACTAGTATTTGGTTTGTGAATACCATCATGATGCGGGCCATGAGACAAAAGAATGCCAAGAACTCAAAGATGAGTTAGAGAGATTGGCTTGGGAAGGAAAGCTTCTTGATTTTTTTTTTATAAAAAGAGTAGACTACACTCGGAAAGAAACTTCAAAAGGTGAAAACACTAGAGAACCCAATCATACTGATTCACACCATCAGGAGGAAATAGCAGATCTGGTGACCCTAGCAATTCTAAAAAAAAAAAACTATGCTTGAAGATGGGATGAAAAGGTATTTATGGCCCTATCTCAGAGAAGAAAAATGCATGATAACAGAGTCACTAGTTTTCGAAAGAAGATGTGGATGGAGTAGTATTTCCCCACAATGATGCAATTGTCTTCACCATTACTATAGCAAATTGTGATTGTAAAAAGGCCTTGGAAAACACAAGATGTTCGATTAATGTCCTTTATTATGATGCTTTCAAAAAGATAGAGTTAAAAGAATCAACGTTACTGCCTTTATATACCCACTTGATTAGTTTTACAGGAAAGACTGTGAAAGCATTGGGATCAATTGAGCTGCAAGTGAAAATTAGTGAAGGAAGGAATGTTAGACACTTGACAATAGATTTCTTGGTTGTTGATAGACCAAGTGCCTATAATATAATTATGGGGCGACCATTCCTTTATGAAAGTCATGCTGCAATATGCATTTATACTCAATAGATAAAATTTTTTGCTGATGATGAAGTATGAGAAATAAGAAGTAACCAGTAGTAATCTCGAGCATGTTGCAAGACTACAGTCAAAGATGCAATGCAATTACTAAAAATCATGAAATACCCAAGGAGGAGATATATGAAGAATTGAATTTGTATCCAATAGATAAATGCTTTCAACAAAGAGAAGAACCTTATGAAAGTTTAATACCATTCAAACTTGATCCTTGGCATCCTAAAAGGACTGTTAAATTTAGAAGTAAGTTAGAAGGAGAGACCAGAGTGCAGATTCAAAATTTACTCCAACAATTCTGAGATGTATTTGCTTGGAGTCATAAAGAGATGCCTGGGATAAATCCAAACATCATCAGTCATATGCTAAACATCGATCCTAAAGCTCGCCCAATTAGACAGAAGAGAAAGGCATTTGATGCGGAAAGATATAAGGCTATGAATGTGGAAGTAGACAAGCTCTTACAAGCACAATTTATTAGAGAATCAAATTATCCAACTTGGCTCGCCAACCTAGTTTTGGTTAAGAAGGCTAAATGGAGAATGTGCATCAAGTTTACAGACTTAAATAAAGCTTGTCCGAAAGACAATTTTCCACATCCGAGGATTGACTAGTTAGTAGATGCAATAGCTGGACATGAATTAATAAGCTTCATGAATGCTTTCTTGGGCTATAGTTAGATAAAGAAGTACCAACTTGATGGAGAGAAAACATCTTTTATCATTGACTAAGGCTTGTATTGTTACAAAGTTATGCCTTTTGGCCTTAAAAATGTGTAGATTCTTGATTTTTTAGTTTGATAATGAAACAAGAATGTATGTCAAGCAACATATAACGCCTGAAATGACCTTTGATGGAAAGAGAAGTGGGTTGAGGAGAAATCGACCAAAAACCTAGAAAATTGACACTCCACTTTGAAAATTCACATAAATTAATCCAGAAAGAATATGATAGTGACCCATACACTTTGCGAAGCTCTAGATGTTTAGTTTTTGTAGAAATTTGTGGATCATAAATCGGAGTTTCGTACGAGAAGTCATGGTTGATTGAACACAACTAACTCATAATGCATTGTTGACCCAGTGGTATTATTCACCAATAGCGAGCATTGTGCGCTGATACTATTCATCAAAATCCACATTGGTTTTTTTATCAAATTTTCACTTAAAGGAAAGCCTATATAAGCACACCTTTGGCACACTTATCAAACCATCCAGAAATCCCCTCTCTCTCTCCCTCCATATAGGACACACTTGTGACAATTCCAAGGAGTCCTTTCTGGTCTATATTTTTCCAGCGTTTTATATTGCTCTAAACCCAGAAGGAGTACGTCTTGAGAGTAGTTCTCTCTTCTCTCTCCTTTTTCTTCGTTATTTTTATTACTTTAGGAAAAGCATGTCTAGGTTTTATTTTCCTTAGAATGAGCATGTTTATGATTTATTTTGATGCTTAGAGGTATTTTAGGATTATTATGAATTGTTTTAATCCTAGGTTGTTTTGCAAGATGCAAAGGTGTATGAAGTCCTTTATTAGAAACATATTTGGGAGTTTATTTTATTTGCAAATGCTTAATATCATGCTTAAGAGCACATAATTAGAATCATGATTAGGAATCAAACTCATGATTATTTTTGAAGCATGCTAGGATATAGCATAGAACTAGGCAAGAATTGCCTCGATCGATTGAAATTGCCGTGTTTATCTTGATTGTTTGATTGGGCTAGAATAGTCATAATTTGTTATGATTGATTGAGGCTAGAAATGCCATGCTAGGCTAGAATTGTCATATTTAGAATGTTGTTGCATAAAATCGCAAGTATACGATATCATAGACAAGTAATAATATGAGAGTATAAGTATCGTCCCACGAGGACCATTGCTACCAAATATTGAAATTGTATTAATCTCTAATTAATTAAACTAATTATAAAAGAAAATTGAACTGTTGGGAAGTTTAAGTAAAACTTGATTAAACTAAAATTAACACTACGTACACTCATAGAAATTCTAGATAGAAGAATTTAATGATTAAACATCTAGGGATCCGATTTCACCATAATTAATCAATTTAATTTCTCTATTTCAATTAACCCATATTTATTCCTATCGTTGCCAATCGATTTTACTAATTTGATTATTATTCTTTCTCAAGCAATAATAATGTATATTTACAGGTTTGAATCACATCTTTATCTCATCTAACTCACTATTAATAACTATTAAACAAAAGAAATCATACAAGATTGCACAAATTACATTCATATCTCTATCTCACATGATTAATGGTAAAATAATTAAGGACTAATGTGAACATCACTTTTCAGTCTCAATCCACATCTTAATTCATGCAATAGTTGGCCAGAAAATCACAAGCATTAAGCATGTAATTAAATTGCTCAACAATATTGAAATAAACATCAATCAACTAAAATCAAGAGAAATTAAACATCAAAATACAGCTGCATCTTCACCCTAGAAAAAGGAAATTAGTTCATATTATAAACAAACACAAAGCTAAACATGTTTTTAAACATAAGTGAAGATAACGATAGAAAAACTAGCTATGGAGAATTGAATCTTCGATGATGAAGACAATGGCTGTCTGTTTTTGCCTCTCCTGTCCAAACAATTCCTCTCCAAGTCCGAATCTCCAAGATCTGCCTTCTACTCACCATTTTGCCTTAGTTCGAATCTCCCCTCTCTTCCATGAACTTCCCCCTTTTTGTTCTCCCCTTCCTAGCCGAGCCCCCAAAGAACAACATCCTCATTGCCTCTCCTAGAGATTCCCTTAGCATGATCATTTTGTCCCCTCAAAAGTCAATCCACTCAGCTTGGTAGAAGTGCTCCACCGAAAGCACAAATGGGATGTTTTAAAATTCTTGTTCAGCTCATTTTCCTTCACAAGCCTTCCAAAATTACCCTTCCACATGAAATATAATATTATAGAATTTTGCCTTCATTTAATCGGATGTACAATCTTGAAGTACCTTTAGTTACAACTCAAACAAACTTAGACAAAATTCGTCAATCAAACACAAAAAGGGAAACATAAAACTCAAGATAAAAGATAAAAATAATGTATAAAAATTAGAATTATCAAATGCCCCCAAACTTGAGTTTTGCTAGTCCTCAAGCAAAAAGTATGAGTAAAGCAACAAAGAAGAAAGCACACAAAAACAAAGACATCACTTGAACTTAAAAATTGGCCTTAAAGATCGCATTACAATATAACTCAAGGAAAATTTCAAAACCAAGCACTGATCAAAATTTAAGTTCATAAAATAGTTTCACTTCACCTCAATTCTTTAAGTATGCGTGTGTAAGCCATTTACACTTCATCATTTATAGCCCAGATTAGTTTATGCTTAAAAGTGAATCAAATTTGATTATTAAGAGTTGAGCATAAATGGACTCCATAAGCCTGCTTTTCAAGCCACTCTCCACTAATGTAGACAAATACAGTCATAAGGATCAAATAGGACTTTATTAAGCTTGTAACGTTTGGCTAGGGTGAAGATATGATAAAGGAAAAAAATTTGGCTTAGATCACTGAAAAACACACAAATCAATCAAAATTATGCAGAGCTCAACCCCAAAACACATTATATAAAGCACACCCAGTAACTCCCCCAAACTTATTTACAATACTCAATCTATTTATTTACATACAATGAAAGAAACTACATCCCAAACTTAGTTGTTTCAAATATTCTCAAGGGCGTAGAATTGAACTTCTTTTTATTTATTTATTTATTTCATTCTTTTTTTGGATTTTTTTCTTCTTTTTTTTTAATAGAAGTCACTATTAATGCTCATTACAGCTACTAATCTCCCTCAACTTCCCAAAACCATGGCATAGCTTGAAATGTAATCTTGAATGATCTACGTGCTCATGGGTAAGAGATAAACTGTTTGAAAAAAATAATTTTTGGGTCAGGAGAAGTTTTAGTGAGTTAAATCGAAGAAAAAGGCTTATATGTCGCAAAAGGGGAAACTATGGATCAAATTCATACAGAGGTTGGCAAGAAAGGCTCAAATGATTCAAAGATGGCCTAAATCATTTCCTTAATGTTGTAGAGTCTACGATTTTGCCTCAATTGACAATCAAGCAGATTCTAGAATTCAATGAAATCTTGTGAAATACTTAAATTGCATAAACCTTCTCTAAGAAAACAAACAACTCAGTGATCATGGCAATGTGCCCAATGTTGTTCAAGGAATTAAAAGTAAAACAAAACCAATAACAGTTTGAGCAAGTAGATCTGTGAATAGTTTATCATTTTCCAAGAGTTATTATCAATTCAATCATTTTCTTATCATAGGCCCACAAAACTGAAAAGAAAACAATACTCGAATAAAGAAACCAAACAAAACACTAATTTGTTACAAAACAAGTTAGTCATAATGCAAGTTAGTTAGAATGGGTTTAGAAAGGTTAAACTATATTCCCTAAGTCCGCCACTTCGGACATAACAGAACCGAAATGCGCTTCAGGAATGCTTAAACTCTTCACCCAGCCACTCTAACAGGTTAACGTACTGGAATGCTATTAAAAAGGAGCAACAAGTAAAAAAAAAAAAAAAAATTTCACGATCATAATGAAAACATAAATAAAGAGGTTCAAACCCAGATTGCTTATTACAATCGATGTGTCAAATCCAGTTCACGCCTCTGATCATTTCCTTCGAACCAATTTATTTGGGCCGTTGTTGGATCAAGTTCAAAAGTGAATGCTTGCAATTGGTTGATCAAATCCTCAACAGTTGAAGTAGTGGCAAGGATTTTACGTGCTGACTGCGAAATGAAGTTCTGTTCCATAGCTTTATCTAAAAAAATAACAAACTATTAGAAAAACCTTTTACATTTAACAAATCGATGGGTTTTTGGTGGATATTAAGTTGGGACCAGAAGGCTATTTGAAAAATTTCTTCTAGAGTGCCAAAACCACCTGGTAAAGCTATGAACGCATCAGAATAAGCAAGCATTTGAGCCATGCATTCGTGCATGGATGTGACTCTAAGTTCATCCCCAACTGTTTTCCCAGATAGATTTTGTACAGCCAAGGGAGTGGGAATAATACCTACTACTTGACTCCCTCCTAAGAATGCAACTGTAGAAACACACCCCATTAACCCCTGGCTACCCCCTCCATATATGACATTTATGTTCCTAGCAGCTAATACCGTACCTAAGTTATCTGCTGCTCTCACAAACTCACCATCTCTTCCAGGTTGAGATCTACAAAACACATAAATCTTTTGAAATCTCCGAACTAGTGTTCTCTCCATTTTTTTTCACTCACCTATCCTATGTATGATATTTTAGTACATGAGGTGCTACATTTATGGAGGTAAAAAGAGATGAAAGTTATTGTAATCAACACATGGAGGTGGAAAATTAGGTAGTCATTGATTGATATACAATTAAGTTTTAGCCACATAACTAAATTGATCCCTTTCCCATACTTAAACATGTGCATCTTCCTTTCAGTGGGAAATAATCGATGCTTTGAGGCTTTCATTTGTAAAACGTGGGAATAGTTGTTAATGGGGGTTGCTTGATGCATAATTATTACTCCCACTCATATTTAAATTAAAAAAATCTGCTTTCCGTGGGAGGTTAATCGATGCACGCATTTTCTTTTTCCACACTTATCTCTTACTTTTACTTTATGGATAGCTATGTGGTTTATCAAAACTAAAAGATACACAGTGAAAAACAACTAATAAACAATAACAACATGATAGACAATGAGAAGAAAGAAAAAGGAAAAAAGAAAAAAAATACAATAGTAACAACAAACAAAAACAAAAAGATTAACAACAACAAAAACAGATTAATGATAACAAAAACTTGAAAAAGAAACAACAATATGAAAAATTCATGATAAAAATGACCAAATCAATGAGAACAATAATAAATCAAACTGACATGAAAGTTCTGGAAAACAAAACAAATATATACGAGTAGTTGTGATTGTAGCTCACATCTTCCTCTGGTTTTACGTCCAATAACGGCTTAAATGCTTTTTATGAGTCAAGGATTTGCTTCCCATCCAGTTTTCTTACAAATTGGCAAACAAGTAGTTTAAAGTCAAATTCCTCAGACTATGTTGTTGATGTTCCTTTCAAATTGTGTCCATAATTTCATCAGTTCTCTTTGCACTAATCCATAAGGATGATTCTCAAGAGTCAGTACGATATTATCTAATGACTCTTTTTTCAATCTATCCTTGATGAACTGTAGCTTATCTTCCCTATTTTTAGACATAAACCTAAAGAATGGCAATTATGGATGCAATTTCATGGAGCACACCTATTATAGACTCCTAACCTTTTAGCACGTCGCTTTTTGGCGAGAGTGCATTTTCCTAGACCAAGCATGTATGCTGTAAAATCAATTGTAGATTTGCCGGCTAACCTAATCTTAGCTTCAATTAACCATCCATAGGCATTTTCTTAATCATCAACATCCTAAGTCTATTAAAATCGTGCTTTATAGATTTTTACCGTAGCATTTTAAGGGAGTGAAGGAAAGCATTTGTAAAGGGCTGATAGAATGTTATTATTATCCATAACAAAGAGAAGAGGAAAGATATTGTCAGAAATATGTTGAGTTTCTTCCTCTCTTTGATCTGCACGCTTCAACCCTTTTTGGAAGTGTTCTATGCTTTTTTTTAAGTTTACCCTTAAGCTTTTAATGAAAGCATAACACGAATATGACTAATTCTAATCAAAACAACAAAAAAAAAAAAAAGAAATGAAAAGTCGAAACATGAAAGAAAGAAAATAATTTAAATAAATTAAATCAAATCAGTCATATTGACATAGGACCCACGAAAGGAGTCTTCCCGAAGTGGAACCATACTTAATACAAAACAATAATTAAAATTAATAGCAATCAAAAGTAAAGCAAATAAAAACAAAATGCTTTAAAAGAATCCCCCAAACTTGAGAGACACATTGTCCTAAATGTGTATTTGATTGTCCTGTGTTGCCTTTTTGGTATTGACATGATTCATTGCATCATTACACCCAGGTAATTTCAATGACTTGGAATATACATAGAGGCACTGCAACGGTATGGGTTGGGCTGGATGGGCTACTCTTAGCTTGAAAGTTCCGATGAAGTACATTCTGTATTGGGCTGGAGCATGCACATGCAAATTTCTCTTCTGAAATTTCTCCCAAGTTTGTTTTAGGCCTACAAAAACTGACAATAAAATTTCTCCCAAGTTTGTTTTGGAATAATAAAACATAATCAAAACTGGAATGCAAATATTCAAATTTTTGGGTTACCTCCCAAGCAGCGCTTCAGTTAAAGTCTTCAGCTGGACTTTTTCTTCTCCATTCTAAGGCTCATCAAGAAGAATGGTGGTTGCGTTCTTGTCAAAGTCACCACCCATGTAAGGTTTCAATCCTTGCCCATTAACCTTGAATGTGTCTTTCTCTGGATGACTAATTTAAATAGCTCCATAAGGAAACACTTGCACAACTTTGAAAGGGCCTGACCATTTTGACTTAAGCTTTCCCAGAAATAATCTCAACCTTGAGTTGTCTAGAAGCACTTGTTGACCAGGTGAAAATCCTTTATGAATGATGTGATTGTCATGCCATGCCTTAGTACGTTCCTTATAAATCTTGGCATTCTCATAAGCTTTATTATGAAACTCATCCATCTCATTCAATTACAACAATCTTTTCTCTCCTCCCTTTTTCAAGTCCATATTCAATGTCCTCATGGCTTAATATGCATGGTGCTCTAACTCAACTGGCAGATGACACGTTTGTCCATATTTAATGTCTTCAAGTCCATATTAAAGGTCCTGCTGGAATAATAAATAGTATGAAATACTTTGTTCCTCCGCTGCCCTAAAACCGTTCCCTCTGCATAATCACTTGCATCACACATCAATTCAAATGGCAGTTCCCAATCTGTTGCTACAATAATTGGTGCTGACACAAGCTTCTCCTTCAAGGTTGTAAAGGCCTGTATACAATCTGCTTTAAAAACAAAAGGGTTATTCTGCACAAGCAAATTAGAAAGGGGTTTTGAAATTTTTTAGAAATCTTTGATAAACTGCTTGTAGGAACCTGCATGGCGAAGGAAACTATGTACACCCTTCACTGATGTTGGCGGTGGTAACTTTTCAATGGTTTCAATCTTGACATGATCAACTTCGATACCTAACGCAGAAATCCTATGTCCTAAAACAATCCCTTCTGTAACCATGAAATGGCACTTCTTCCAATTGAGCACTAAGTTAGTTTCTTCAGATCTCATGAGAACTAACCTCAAATTTTCTAGGCATTGATCAAAAGTTTTACCAAAAATAGAGAAACCGTCCATGAAAATCTCAATGCTTCTTTCTACCGTGTCAGAGAAAATAGCCATGATACACCTTTGAAATGTTGTTGGGGCATTGCAGAGCCCAAAAGGCATCCTCTTAAAGGCAAAAGTTTCGTAAGGATACGTAAATGTTATCTTCTCCTGATCTTCTGGAGCAATAGCAATTTGACTATAACTAGAATACCCATCCAAAAAGCAATAGTACTCATGTCCAGCCAAATGGTCTAACATTTGATCAATGAAAGGTAAAAGGAAGTGGCCTTTCCTAGTGGTCTTGTTCAACTTCCTATAGTCAATGCATATACGCCACCCAGTGATAGTCCTAGTCGAAATCAACTCATTGTTCTCATATTTCACAACTGTCATTCCTCCTTTCTTTTGTACCACTTGAACTGGACTTACCTAGGAGCTATCAAAAATTGGGTAAATCACTCCTGCATCGAGCCATTTAAGAACCTCAGCTTGAACTACCTCTTTCATGCTTGGATTCAATCTCTTTGTGCATCTATTGTTGGTTTGCTACCGTCGTCTAATAAGATTATATGCACGCACATGGAAGGGCTAATCCCTTTAATATCAGATAATGTCCACCCTATGGATATTTTATGCTCCCTCAACACTCTTAACAACTTCTCTTCCTCTCACCAAACAACTTAGATGAGATAATAACTGGAAGTGTAAATGACTCCCCCAAATATACATATCTAAGGTGACTAGGTAATTGATAAAGCCTAAGAACTGGAGGTTTTTCAATGGATGGTAATGGCTGTGTAGGTCCTTGACCTAAAGGTTCATAATATTTTCTATTGTTGGGCCTAAAAGATTCCATCCAATTCACATATCCCTCACCTCACGATCGTCCAAATCATAACACAATTGAGAGTATACCAGGCTAATTTCCAAAGCATCTGAAGATAAATTTCCATGTTTTAATACCATGTTATCTACATCATCAATGCGAAAACAATTCTCATGTTCCTCTAGATATTTCATGGCATTAAAAACATTAAAGATTACCTTTTCTTCTTGAATGCGCAACCTTAATTCACCATTTTGGACATTAATTAAAGCTCTCCCAGTTGCCAAGAACGGTCTCCCAAGTATGATAGGAATCTCCCTATCTACTTCCATATCAAGAACAATGAAATCAGTTGGAAAGATAAATTTATCCACTTTGACTAAAACATCTTCAATAACTCCTAGTAGGTGTTTGATGGAACGGTCAGCCAATTGTAGTGAAACTGTGGTAGGCTTTGCTTCACCCAATCCAAGCTTCTTGAAAATAGACAAAGGCATTAAATTTACACTTGCACCTAAATCACACAAAGCTTTTTCAAATGTAGAGTTACCAATAGAACAAGGAATAGAAAATCTCCCTAGATCATTTAATTTTTGGGGTAACTTCCTCTGCAAGATTGCACTGCGTTCTTTAGTAAGTGTGATTGTCTCATAGTCTTCCAATTTCCTCTTTTTTGACAGTATGTCCTTCATGAATTTGACATAGCTCAACATTTGTTCCAAGGCTTCAGCAAAAAGAATGTTGATGTGCAACTTCTTGAAAATTTCCAAAAACTTGGAAAACTGTTTATCTAGCTTGCACTTTTGAAGACGCTGAGGAAATGGAATTTTGGGTGCTGGCTCTTTAGTGATAGATGTTTGAGCTTTAGGTATGTCCTCTATCTTTTCTGATGGAGGTGCAATGGTTGCAACTGGTTTATCTTCCTTGACCTCTATTGGCTTCTCAGTTCTCACCGGCATTTCTAACTCTTTTCCACTTTTGAAGGTGATAGCCTTGCAATGTTCCTTAGGATTCACCTCAGTTGAACTAGGTAAATTACCTTGTTGTCGACCTGATAAAGAAATAGCAAACTGACTCACTTGAAATTCCAGATTTTTGATTTGTGCAGCTTGATTTTAGAAGTTGGTTTTGGTCTCATCCATGAACTGATTGGTCTTGCTTGCCATCTGGTTGATGTTATCCGTTAAGTAACTAGTCGTATTTGCTAGTTGAGCCATTGCCTCTTCAAGAATAGATTTCTTTTGTGGTGGTGGTTATGGTTTTGGAGGTTTCAACACATTTTGGCTATTCCATGAGAAATTTGGATGATTCTACCAACCAGGATTGTAAGTGTTGCTATAAGGGTTATTTGTTGGGCGGTTGCAATATGCAAAGTTTGCTTGTTCTTCCTGCCCTAAAAATGGATTCCCTTCATCACAATCATCACTTAAATAGTTTCCTTGATAGAATTCACATACTACAGATGGGGTGTTGATTGCATTAATTGTCACATTGTTGTTCTGTAGACATTTGTTAAGTGTAGTGATTTGGACTGTCATGGCAGAAATGGGATCAACCTTATACACTCCTGCTACTTTCTTTTGCAATACTCTTTCATTGGGCTATTGAGAATTATTTAGGGACATCTCATCTAGTACGCTGTATTCTATGTCTTTTCCATAAATGCTGCATCGAGCAAGGTTCTCGCAAAACCATTCAATCCATTATAAAAATTTTATATCTGCATCCACTTGGGCATGCCATGCTAAGGGCATTTGTTAAGCAACTACTTGTACCGGTCCTATGCATCCTAAAGTGTCTCCCCCTCGGACTGAGCAAAATTTGAAATCTCAATCTGCATCTTTGCTATCTTGGAAGGTGGGAAGAACTTTTCGAGAAATTTTTGGGTCAACTCATCCCAAGTCGTTTTGGAAGCAGTGGGCAAGGAATTCAGCCAACTTTTTGCTTTATCCCTCAAGGAAAATGGGAATAGCCTCAGGTGAATAGCATCATCAAAAACACCGTTACATTAAGCAGTTTCACAGATTTCCAGAAAATTGCCTTTGTGATCATTGCGATCTTCATGCAATAGCCCACTGAATGGTGAAGATTGGGTCATCTGCATGGTTACTAGTGTGAATTCAAAATTGACCTGAATTGCTAATTTCCTGATAGCTTGATGAACACCCGTTACTATTGGAAGAGCATAATCGATAAGTGTACGGTTGTCTTCATCTGCTTTTTTTACATTTGGCTGAGGTCCTACTACTCCTATAATTGTTAGGATTTCTGTAGCCATGGTATCTCGCAGCCTGCACTACAACAAAAAGAACATATAGTAGCATGCGGTAAATGCTACTGAAAGTGTTTCATAGCATTATCGCACATGCTATGATAGGTCAAGCAACTAAAAATCTCTAGATTTAGTTGCATTTATATTAAGCTATGGATTAATTATAGGTAGCATTCATAAAGAGCTACAAATGTCATTTTGAAAGCATTTCGCTATAGTTATAGATAACTCTTTCCTAGCAAGTATAAAATGTTATAAATAACTTTTTTTTGTGGAATTCAATAATTATAAGTAGCATCTATAAACAGCTATTGATGTCTTTTTGTGGCATTCATGAAAGGCTACAAATATCATTTTCAAAGAACTTTTCCAAGGCTATAGCTAAGTTTTCATAATAAGTAAAAAACGCTACAATTAATTTTTTTTTTTTTGCCATTCATTAATTATAAGTAGCATCGGCAAGTAGCTATTGATGTCTCTCTGTAGCATTATGAAATGCTACGGATATTATTTTCAAAGCCTTTTCCTAAGGCTATAGATAAGTCCTTCTGAGCAAGTACAAAATGTTGCAAATAAGATTTATGTGGCATTCAATACTTATAGGGAGCACTTGTGAATAGCTATTGATGTCTTTTTGTAGCATTGATGAAATGCTATGAATATCCTTTTCAAGGCATTTTTCAAGGGCTATAAAGAGCTATTTCATTTTAAGTATAAAAAGCTGCAAATAATTTTTGTGGCATGCATAAAATGCCATAGAAAATTATTTCATAGTGCATACATTTAGCTATAGATGTTGATTTCCTAACATTATGCAAATGCTTCTATAATATAATATCTTTTTGTAGCATTTGTCAGTATTATAACAATTTTTATTCTAAATGTTTAACAATTGCTAAACGATATTTAAACTATTTAACAAAAAGATTTCAAGCATCATATTGCACTAATAGTGATGAAAAATATCTTAACTGGTGTGTATCAAAATTATACAAAATATAGATAAGCAAAGTTTAACCATACAAGTCTCACTCTAGGTACTACATAGACAAAAAGATCTCACATTCATCATAGATCTTTTAGATGGTTCATTTATAAAATCTAGCCATTCAAAATATGTAAGTCCTAGCCATTCAAAAATAGACCAGCAAAATACTATTTCTTCTTCAATTCCCATTTGTATGATGCTTCTTGGATATTTTTATGACCTGCATCATTCATTCAAATAAATTATAATTATTTATTATACCAAAAAGGAAAACAACATGATAGTCTCAAGATTTGTTGGGATATTGCTGTTGGAGTTTTAGCTTTCTTAGACAATTGCAAAATAAAATAGACAAGTAGACTGGGAGACTTAGAAATACATGTGGAACTAAGAACCAAAAAAGCAATACAATACAATTTGACTCCTAATTGATTTTCACTCACCATTCAGTTCATATACATCAACTACTATAAACTAATTTGACCTTTTTTGATAAGAAATTACAAATTGTATTAGAAGAAAAAATCAACAAAGGAAAAGAAGTTCACAAAAGGACAAGCTAGAAAACACAAAACTGTGCAAAAGAATCTCAATCAATCTTATACAACTGGAAACCCGAAAACACCTCAAATCAACATGAAGAACCCAAAAATCCTTCCCAATTAGATGAATAAAAAAGAAAGAGGAATCATTAAATTTTTTGTAATTGAAGCCTACAGTACTAAAGCTAAAAGCCACAATCTATCTTAAACAGTCATTATGTCTGACTCATGAAAATCCTCAAGCATTTTTCTATTATGACTCATGAAACTAATTTGACCACAATTAATAATCTTAGCAATGAAGAAGAAATTGCATATAATCTAACCTCCGTTAATAAAAGCATGATCAAGTTAAAGTCTGACACTCATAACCTATGCACTTTCAATAGCATGACAATCACCAATCAAACCATGTATTAAAAGCAACTCTACCAAATAATTTAGTTAATTCATCTATATATATGAAAGTTATAGCCATCAATTTAACTTTATCTACAAGTGATCAATATATAAATTAAAGTAAATTTAGAAAGTTATAAGTAACCTTTCAGATGATATCAATTTAACTTTAAAAATTATTTTGAAGATATTATAAAAACTTTATATACAGGCCAAGCAACTGTACTACCCACAGCATCTTCAACATAAATCATTTCAGATGTAGCCCTCCATAAAAATGCATTATGTACTTTTCGTACATCAATCCAAACTCTCATAGCATTAGGTCCAATAGGAACATGATGAACTTTTGCTTCTGGATCACTTGAAGACCGTTGTCCTATAGCCACTAACTCCCCGGAACCCCTCCAATCAAACAACTTACATTTAGCATTCTGAGGGATGTTGTTAGCACTCTAGCAAAAAAAAAAAAAAAAATAGACAAAAATTAACAGAAATTTATATTTAAATTATTTTATTAGTAAAACATAGTTTATAAGTTCATATACTATATTTAAACAAAATCGAATATATTAATACTATGGAGAATTGAAAGGTGTATTTGAAACATCCTCACATGGTTCATCTACTTGACTTTGGTCTTATACATTGCATAAATGAAAATTCAATTACTAGTTTATCATACTTTTTTGTAATTATAATTTAATAGATGTTTGAATTTTATACCTGCTTGAGTTTTTTTGCAGAAGTGTTTCAAGTAAGCTTTGCATTTGATCCATTCGCTTTATCATTGCATTTTGATCCTGTATCATTTGAGCTATAAAACTATCTTTCTGTGATATTAGAGACAGCTGTGAAAGAGTAACTCCTTTTCCAAACCCTTTTACATGTCCTCCCTTGTCAGGACCAAGCACCTTTGATATTGCATCTTCTTTTAAATTAGCTGAAGAAGGCAACGACGCATCAACTTCTCCTTCAACTTCTTTCAATTTATCCTACAAATGGACGGAATTATTAAAATCTTTAGCTAATGATATGTCTAAGTGGAAAAATAGTTTTATATAAACAATAAATGAACGTACTTACAATAGTTTCAACAGCTAATGTATTCATTGGATCACCATTCTTTTTCTTATGAGTTTGGATCCATACATCAACTTTAGAGACAAAATGTCTTCCATCTTTCTTTTTCTAAAAATAAAATTATATTTATAAAGATATTATTAGTGACATAACTAATGACTAATTATCATATAGAAGTATGAGATAATACCATGTCATTAGTTGTCCGAGCATAACCTCTTCGATCACTTGCATGTGGGATCTGCTTTCGTTTCATTGCTTTGAATCTATCACTTTTAAACTGGATAAAGAAAAATAGAAGCCAATTATTTAACAAGCTTCATGAATTTAATGAAATTGACAACTTAATCTAACATGGCTGAAAATTATGTATAGATTTTTAAATGCCCCTTTGATTAGGGGTGTGCATGGTACCCGCCCACCCGCCCGAACCCGACATACCCGCCATGGTATGGTGGAGGTAGGGTAGGGTATAAAAAAAATATAGGGTGTGGTATGGTAAATATTTTGAAAACCCCCCATGGTATGGTATGGTGGCGGGTATTTTTGTAAAAACCCAAAAATACCATACCATACCATTAATTTAAAAAAAAAAGAATTATACCACATGTCAATTTATAATTGGTTATGTATAATTTGTATGTGTGAGTGTTATATACACTAATAGAGTATATAATGAAAAGAGTAACCCTAAATCCCTAACCCTCTATTATTTTTCTATCATTTTGCTTGAATTTTGAAGTAGTAAATAATGTAATTGCTTGAGTATTCGTGTTGTCATAGAATATGTAGTTACATGATATTTTTGTATTGTTATAGATACGATGTTACTTGATTATTTGTGTTGTTATAGAATATATAGTTACTTGATTATTTGTATTACTAAGGATATGTAATTGCTCGATTTTTTTTTTTATTTAGTACAAACTTTATGGATCATAATATTAAACAATGTCAAAATAAGAACTCAAAGTGTCAAAATCTTAAAAAAAAAAGCTATAAATAAACTTTAAAATCATTAAAAAGACATGGTAAAATATTATCCAAATTCTGGTCAATTTGGTCAACCACTCGAAAAATACCATACCATACCCGCCTTTACCCTACCATGCGGAGATGTGGTATGATATTGTATTAAAAAATGATATGGTATGGTATAAAAATAAAAAACCCGACATATGTAGGGTATGGGGATGGTATGGCGATACCACACCACACCCTAACATATGCACACCCCTACCTTTGATTGACCTACAATAAGTAAAAAACTCAGCAAGTAAAAAACTTAAGGCATACAATGTAACAAACATACTTTAAACTTTGCACTTGTTTTTTCTCTCAAAAATTGTTTCCATTCATTGATTGTCTGAATGTTGCCAGGTTTGGGCATCATCTTTCTTCTTCATTTTTTGCTTCTTTAATTTTTTAACCAGTCTTGATTTGGAAGACTTCCAAAGTGAACCCAATCACCTTAAACGCATATTTTTTTGCCACTCTTCTTCCAATTTGTATCTTGCCTACAAAAAATTTAAAATGATTAATAGACTGATTATTTTATATATATATTATATAAATATAAAACTTGTGTATTTATACTACACCTGAATAGATTGCCATAGAATTTGTATCTTCTCTTTTGGAAGATTTCTCCAATTTGAAAGTGTAAAAGGAACAATCTCTCTAACTAGACATCCTAAGAATGAAGGCAACTTAATAGATGTTTCTTCAACGGGCTGACCATATTCGTTATATTTGACTTCAATTTGATTATCACCATTTAGAGCAGTTTTCTTCATCTTTGTCGAACCTCTCTTTCGCTTAACTACATGCGACTCTTTTATTTGATCTGTTGAAGCCATAAGAGCTAATCTTTCTCACAAATCCTACTTAATAAAAAAATTGTTAACAAAACATGTTTCTTATATTTTCTCAACTACAAAATAAAATTTTAAGCAATTATCAAAATATTAAAGTTAAATAAAATATTTATAAACACAAATAAAATGATGCCTTACCTTTAGACTAAAGATAGCATCCTTTGTAAATAAGTCTTCGTTACCAAATAAAATAAGGAATACTATGTCATAGTGTTCAAAATCTACAAATAGATAAAAACATAAAGAAAATTGAAGCATTGTCAACTAATTTAACTTTAATACGTAAGTCACAACAAAAGTCCATCACAATCTTCTCTTACACAACTAATGTCTTCATTATTATCATTAATATTCATATCCTGTACAAGTAAATATTCTAGCCTACAAGTAGCTTCGACATTCTCATTATACACATCCAACTCATAGTATCCTCAAGGATTTGCTATCAAGAGAACATACCAATTACTTGAATAGGTCTGTTTAGAATAATACACTTGTTTTGCTTGTGATGTAGAATGAAAGGTTCTCTTTCATAATCATTTTGACTTTGGTGTAGATTAACAAGTGTAAATCTATCTTCAACCTTTACACCATGACCAACATTTTCCCAACCACATATGAATAGCGGAATCTGAAATTTACGATAATCTGTCAAAATTATATTCGTTATAACTCCATAATATGTAACCATATCAATAACTTGTGCGGTATCTTTTGCACTTGCTCTACATATTGTTTTTGCTTCAATAGAGACACCACTATCTTGTGTTGATCTTTCAATTTCTTTTGTGTGAAATCGTTGCCCATTTATAAAATAACCATTATAACTCATAGCATCATTTCTAGGACCATATGCTAGCCATTTTAATATATCTCCCTCACCATTTGTACATGTATTGAATAGGACCTATACAATATAAAGAATAGAATTAATATTTGTGACTTGACATATCTTGACATATATTAATTGGTTGAATATAATAACAAATAAAATTAATATATACCTTTATACGAAGCCATGTGGAGAATTCCTCTTCATGTGTTTTCTAAAGCAAGTTTTGATTTCTCGCAAGAATTTTCTTTGATTGCTTTAACTCCTTCAAATGCATCCTAATTGGAAAAAGAAAACATACATATAAAATAAGTACACAATGTATAATAACTGAAATTTAAATAAATGTAACTACTTACTCAAAATATGGCTCTATTATTGTTGTATTGAATAGGATGTAATGATGCGCACTTTCTAACATATCATTACCCAAAGTTATCATTGTTCCACTTGAAATTGGATGACCTTCAAGAATTAGATCAGTGGAGTAATCTTGATTACGAATTCATTTGTAATTTCCCCAAATTCTTCATTTTTTAGGAATCCATAACAAAACATATTGCATTCTTCTGCCAAATAACATTATGCGATACAACCTTCAGTCTAGCTTGATTTCTAACAAATCCTTTGAGAATCTTCATGTATCTATTTTAAAAAAAAGAATTATAAACGTTCAAAAATAAATAAACTTAATAATAAATAACATATTTACCTTTCAAAAGGATTTGTAGAGTTCCAAAAAAAAATGTATGTATATATATTACAAAATTTAGAAACTATGCCTAAAGGTATTTGAGTAATTTTATTTGAATTCGATGGGCTTTAGCCATAAAGTAGTTGTACAACCATGTTTAAATTAATGAGAATTGGTTTGGATTATAGTTGTGGGCTTGTGTTAGAATTTGGTAAGGATTAAATGGGCTTAGAAAATAAGTGGACTTAGGCCCATGAATTAAGGTCTTGTATATGTAAGAGACATTAGGGTTCCAAAGGGGAGGGGATTTTTCATTCATTTGGCTATAGAAGAGGAGAGTCTTATGGCTAAAGGGAGAGAGAGAGAAGAAGGAGAAGAAGAAAAAAGAGAAGGAAGAATAAGGGGGGAAAAGAGGGGAAAAATCAAAGAGGTGTATAGGCTTGGAAACCAAGTAGGGACTATACTTAAATTGTGTTATTTATTTTTGTGGTTATAATTGAATATTGGTTTGCAATGCATGTGATTTAATGTTAAATTGATTGTTTGTTGCTTGGATGATGAATAATTTGTGAAATTATGTGCTTATGAAGTGAAGGAGAGGTTGTTCTTGATGGAAGTTGTAGTTCATGTGATAGTTCTATGTTATTTGAGCTGCTGCATTTTTTTGGATGGTGATTCGTACAATTTTTCTTTTGTTTAGGAAAATAGACATAGGAAGCTCTAAATAACCCCTGATTTCATTGAATTTGGATTTAAAATGAAATTTTGGTGAATTTCTGAAATTGGAGGTTGAAATCTGAAAATGATACTGTTCATCTGACAAATCAGAACATTTTCACAATTCTATATCTTTTGAGACTGATATTCAATCCGACACGACTCGACACGTAAGTGTCGAGTGTCGAATAGATGGTGTCAAGTGTCGAATGCATTATCCGACACTCGATGTCTTCAAAAGTAGGCTGATATCGAGTGTCGGTTGTGAATCCGACACGACTCGACATATAGATGTCGAGTGTCGAGAGCATGGCATCGAGTGTCGTATGCACGACTTGACATGTGAGTGTCGAGGGTCCAGTGGATGGTGTTGAGTGTCGTATGCACGACTCGACATGTAAGTATCGAGGGTCGAGTGTCAAAAAGTAGGCGGATATCGAGTGTCAAGTTATGAAAGTGTTGAGTGTCGAGCAAAGTCACAGAACCGACCTGACCCGTGTGCACCCCTCCTGACAGGTCTGAATTTTTTCATAAAAACTGTATTGCCTTGAGACTTATTTTAGAAATTATATTGAAAGGTTTATAAGCGTATGCATTGGACCTTGGATGGGCCATTTTGGATACGGATCCAAGGAGAATGCGGATATGAACTTGATGTGTTGGACCTTGGATGGGCCGTTTTGGATACGGATCAAAGGGGAACACGAATATAAACTTGAAATGTTAGACCTTGGATGGGCCGTTTTGGATCCGGGTCTAAGGGAAATATTAGATGAAAAATTTTGATTGTCAAGTGAATAAGTGATACCTTAATGTGTGAGTGAGAATGATTGCTTGACTTATTATAATTGGTTGTGTGACAATGTAATTGAGCAACTGTTTGAATACTTGTGATTTAGTACAATGTTAGAATCTTTCCTATTGGGCTATATGCTCACTCCATCCCTCTACAGATAAACAAAAAGATATTCGTACTAGTGGTATTCCAGAGCTTTTCTAGAGAGTCTGGGCGTTTACGTGCATGCGATGGTTTCAGGAATTGTTTTGACTAGCCTAAATCGTGATAGGAAATTTTGTTATGTGATTATCAACTATGTACTAAGTTTGGTCATCAGTGTATGTAAAATTTATCTTGAACAAATAGTCAGATGTTGTAATGGATTTATATGATATGTATAAATATATGTATGAATTGGAAAATGATTTTTTTTTTAAAGTGAGATATTGATGATGTCTTTTTATTGTTTTTCTTAATCAATCACCTTTCAAGTATCTCAATAAGAGATTTTAGGGCGTGACAGAGTGGTATCAGTGCCTAAGCTTTACAATGGACATGAGAAAAGGATGTAGATGGTTTGGGAGGGGTAGAGTTATGTCTTGTGTGCTTGCATGTGCCTTGAATATTTGTTTGTTATGTTTCTGTTCTATATGTTATAGAATTCTGCCACTTATGTTTTTCCCATTGATAAAATTAGATAATGAGTTCTCGTATGTGAGGTGCTTCGAGTTCCAATCCACCTGAGGATGGTGAAAGGTCAGAGTTTTATAGGGCTATGAGAGATATGGCCAATACATTGGCAAAGGCAGTGGCAAACACAGTTAGAGATACTCTTCATGCTAACCCACCACCACCACCGCAACTGATATTAGTGATAGGTGTTGACAATCGAACGAAGAATGCTCTTAGAGAGGTCCAACATCACAATCCTCCTATTTTTCATGGGGAGCCCGATCCGAATGTTATAGAAGACTGGCTTATACGAATTGAGCGCCTCTTTAACCTTTTGCAAGTTAAAGAAAATTTACAGGTCAGGGTCATAACCCACTTGTTGATAGGAGATGCATTACAGTGGTGGACATCTGTTGAGCACAGCAGAGAAGGAAATATCCTTGCTTGGAGAGATTTCTCTACTGCTTTTCTAGACAAATATTTTCTTACAGTTTTTCGTGATCAGAAGAAAAATGAGTTCATATACTTGACACAGGGGAACATGACAGTGCAACAATATGAGGCACGATTTACTGCTTTATCCCGTTTTGCACTAGGCTTATTAGCAGATGAGGCTAGCAAGGCTCAGAGATTTCAAAAGGGATTGAGAGATGACATCAAACCCTCAGTTGCAGTATGTAGATTGACGACATATGCTGATGTTGTGGAGACTACCTTAGTTGTAGAACAAGAGATCTCTCAGAGTTACAGAATAGGGGGTATTAGCTTACCTCCTAGAGGAATGAGACAGCATGATCGTTGAGCTAAGAGATAGAGAACTCATTCCAGTAAAACTTCCTTTAATTCCCAGTTTCAACAACTACAATCTCAAAGCTCCATATCACGTGGATCTTCACAAAGTCAAAAAGTCTGCTATGAGTGTATGAAACTAGGTCATTTGCAACGTCAGTGTCCCAGATGCTATAGATGCGGACAATATGGTGACATTCAACGGGATTGTCCAGTAGGGATGGAAGATCCTTAAAGTATCACTAGTCATACCCAATTGACTCCTCAACAAGGGTCTGAGCCACAGTCTAGACCACCGTCTTAAGGATGTCATACTCAATCATATCAAGCATCTCAGAGGTCTCATGTAGCTTCTTCTCAATCTGTTAGGCCTCAAAGACAATCACAGAGTAGTAGACATAAGGGACAGATGACTCAAGGATGAGTTTTTGCTCCGACTCAGCCGACAGAGCCTACAGATAACGTGGTTGTTGGAGGATTAGAGTCTGATTTGTTGGATTCTATATTACACGTGGAGTCACCCATGGGCAGTACCTTAGAAGTTGGGAGGATATGTCATTCTTGTGCAATAGAGATCAATGGGCACAGGTTGTCATTTGATTTGATATTTATGGATTTCATTGAGTATGATGTGATATTAGGAATGGATTGGTTGTCAACTTATCGAGTTATATTAGACCGTTATAAGAAGAAAGTGGTAATTCACATGCCTGAGGGGATCGTTTTCAATTTTTATAGGGACAAATATGCATCATTACATTACCCTTTGCTTGGGTCATAAAACAAGAAAGGGGTCAAGAATATAATAGCAAGTGTATTCGTAGAAGAGATTAATAAAGGGGTTTTTGAACTTCCTCGTGTGGTAAGTGATTTTCCTGATGTTTTTCCTAAAGAGTTGCCTGGGTTACCTCCAACTAGAGAAGTGGAGTTTGCTATCGAGGGGTATCCAGGTGTGGCACCCATATCAGTTGCTCGTTACCGAATGACTCCAACAGAGTTGAAGGAGCTAAAGCTACAAATAGAAGAATTGTTACAAAAAGGATTCATCCAACCTAGTACTTCTCCCTGGGTGCACTAGCATTGTTTGTGAAGAAGAAAGATGGCTCATTATGTTTATGTATAGATTATAGGCAGTTAAATCGGGTTACAGTGAAAAACAAATATCCTTTACCTAGGATCGATGATTTGTTCGACTAGTTAAGAGCATCCTGTTGTTTTTTCAAGATAGATCTTCGTTCTGGCTATCATCAGTTGAGAATAAAGGAAGGAGACATACCAAAGATCGCTTTTCGTACCCGTTATAGGCATTATGAGTTTTGGTCATGCCATTTGGAATAACTAATGCTCCTGCTGCCTTTATGGATTTGATGAACTGTATTTTTAGAACTCACTTAGATCAATTTGTAATTGTGTTTGTGAATGATATCCTTATTTATTCTTTATCTGAAGCTGAACATGAGCAACATCTACGTATAACACTTTAAACATTGAGAGATCATCGTCTTTATGCCAAGCTAAGTAAATATGAATTTTGGCTATCAGAAGTAAAATTTTTAGGCCATGCAGTGTCAAGACGAGGAATCTCACTGGATCCATCGAAAGTGGAAGCAATTATGAAATGGGGACGACCAAAGAATATGTTTGAAGTACTTAGCTTCTTGGGTCATTGAGAACTTTTCTCGATTGGCTGCACCAATGACTAGGTTAATAGGGAAAGGAGTCAAATTCGAATGGAATGATGCATGTGAGCAAGCATTCCAAGAATTAAAGAAAAGATTAACTTCAACACCTATTCTTGTGATACCACAATGTAGAGTTGATTATGTAGTATTCACTGATGCCTCCTTGAATGGATTAGGATGTGTATTAATACAACAAGGGCAGGTTGTAGCCTATGCTTCTCGCTAGTTAAAAACTCACGAGCAGAATTATCCCACCCATGATTTAGAACTTGCTGTGGTAGTGTGTACTTTGAAAATTTGGCAGCATTATTTATATGGTGAGAGGTTTAAAGTCTATTATGATCATAAAAGTTTGAAATACATTTTCACCCAAAAAGACTTAAACTTGAGACAATGAAGACGGATGGAGTATTGGGAAGACTATGAATTTTCTATCCAATATCAACCAGGTAAATCAAATTTGGTGGCTGATGCATTAAGTAGAAAGTCGAGAGCTATGGTTAGTGCAATGATAGGAGAATGGAGCATATTACAGTCTACTTATGATTATGATATCTTGGTTGAGGATTGCGGAGATCAAATTTGCCTTTTTACACTTGTTGCTCAACCGTCTCTTGTGCAAAGAGTGATTGAGTTGCAACATCAAGATTTAGAGACTAGAGCCTTGTATGAACAAGTGTTACACGGTGATGGAAGTGTTGATTGGATAATTGGTTCGAATGGGAGCTTACGATTCAAGGGCAGGACCTTTGTTCCATCAAGTAAAGAGTGTAAAGATGATATCATTAAGGAATTTAATCACTCTAAATTTGTTGTTCATCTTAGTGGTACCAAGATGTATCATGACTTACGTCGACAATTTTGGTGGAAAGGAATGAAAAGGGATGTTGTTGAATATGTGTCCAAATGCCTTACTTGTCAACAAGTGAAGACTGAGCATCAAAGGCCTGCAGGATTACTCCAACCACGTCCTGTAGCAGAATGGAAATGGACTACATAACCATGGATTTTGTTACGGGATTACCACGTTCTTTGAAAGGAAAGGATGCAATATGGGAGATTGTAGATAGGCTAACAAAGGTATCACATTTTCTTCCTACTCGTACAACCAATTCGGTGGATGTTTTGAGTCGGCTGTACATTAAAGAAATTGTGAGATTGCATAGAGTTCCAGTTTCAGTGGTGTTAGATAGAGATCCTAGGTTTATAGCTCAATTTTGGCAAAGCCTTCAAAGAGCTATGGGTACACAATTGTTATTTAGTACAGCTTCCATCCTCAAACTGATGGTCAATCAGAGCGTACTATTCAAATTTTGGAAGATATGTTAAGGGCTTATGTGACGGATTTTCAAGGTAATTAGGAGGATCATCTAGCGCTTGTAGAATTTGCATACAAGAATAGCTATTAGTCAAGTATTAGAATGGCACCTTTTGAGGCACTCTATGGTAGGCCATGTAGGTCCCTTTTATGTTGGGTAGAAGTGGGAGAAGCTACCTCATTAGGACCCGAGCTTGTATGAGAGACAACTAAAAAGGTGAAGTTGATACGTCAATGTTTACTTACAGCTCTTAGTCGATAGAAAAGCTACGCAGACAAAAGGAGATGACCTTTGGAATTCAAAGTGGGTGACCATGTGTTTTTAAAAGTGTCTCCGTGTAAAGGCTTGATGTGTTTTAGACAGAATGGTAAACTAGCTCCATGCTACATTGGCCCATTTGAGATTCTATGGCAGGTTGGCGAAGTAGCTTATGAGCTAGCATTGCCGCCACAATTATCGGGAATTCATAACACATTTCATGTATCGATGCTAAGGAAGTATGAGCCTCACCTAACACATGTACCAGATTAGAGTGAGTTGGATATTCAACAAGATGTTTCATATGAAGAGGTTCCTATTCAAATCTTAGACACAAGAGTGCAAGTCCTACGTGGCAAGACCATTCTGTTCATCAAGGTCTTGTGGAAGCATCATGGCATTGAAGAGGCCACATGGAAGTTATAGTCAAAGATTCAAAGAAAGTATCCTAAGCTCTTGAATGCAAGAGGTGTTGACCCAGGTATGGCAACCCAAGAGGGGGGGTGAATTGGGTTTTTATTTATCAAAACGGATTTAGAAAACTTTTCTTGAAAATCAAAATTATCTAACTCTTTCTTTAAGAATAAAGGTGAAGAAGATGAAAATAGAATGCAATCAAGAGAATAGATAATAATGAACAATCACAAGTGCAAGTAAATGTAAAGAGGAAAGGGATAGAGAGAGTGCAAACTCAATTTACGTGGTTCGGCAAACCTTGCCTACGTCCACGGGCTCCTAGCTCCACGAGCTAAGCTTTCCACTAAGTTGTAGAAATCTTTACAACTTGCTTGGTGAACAACCTCACCAAGACTTTTTCTTCCAACCCTTGATAACACCACACCAAGAGTTCTTCTTGATGAACAACCTCACCAAGGCAACTTCCTTCAACTCTTGATAACACCACACCAAGAGTTCTTCTTGATGAACAACTCACCAAGGCAACTTCCTTCAACCCTTGATAACACCACACCAAGAGTTCTTCTTGATGAACAACCTCACCAACGCAACTTCCTTCAACTCTTGATAACAACACACCAAGAGTTCTCTCAAGGATAACTTTTTATCCTTTACAAGAAGATCTCACTCTCACCACAATACAAGAACAAGGATAATTTTTACAACAAAAGTACAACTCTCTTCAAAGAGTAGATAAAGAATATAAAAGCTCTCTAGATTTGATATTTCTCTTGTTTTTTGCTTGATAGATGCTTCTCTTCTTCTTGCTGAATGCATGTGAGAAGGGCTCCTTTTATAGGCAAATGAGATGAACTTGATCAAGTGAAGACACCAACTCCACATTTTCTGCCCACTATAAAAACCGTAATTTTGTCTGCCACTTTTGTCAATGTTTTGTTTGAAATTTGAAAATATGCAAAACATAAAAGATCTGGACATTTGAATAAGCTTTCCAACCATCAAGAACCAAGTCATTTGGATATCTGTAGCTCAAGATATGGCCAAAACACCATTCGATGCTAATGTGACTTGATTTTTCTTCTAGATGTTAGTCCATCGATTTGCATATGTATTATGTCAGCCTTCTGTTTGAAATTTAAATTTCTTCAAAGAATATGAAATCTTCTCCATTGAATAATCTTTCCAATACCATAAGAATCAAGTCATTTGGATATCTCTAACTCAAGATATGGACAAAACATCATTCGGTGCTCAAATGAGTTGATTTTTCTTCTCTGTGTCAGTCCACCGAATTACATGTCAATTATGTTGGCCTTCCATTCGAAATTTGAATTTCTTCAAAACATATGAAATGGGCTTCATTAAGTCCTCTTTCCAATGCCGCAAGAATCAAGTGATTTTGATTTTTCTAGCTCAAGATATGTCTAAAAGAGTATTCGATGCTCATGTCAGCTACTTCCATTTGTCTTTCAACTTGCATGATAATTTGGACAACCTTACACTTGAAATTTGAATTTATTTAAAACATATGAAATGTTATAAATTGAGAAGCTTTCCAAGGGCTCAATAATCACGTCATTTAGACATTTGTAGAGAAATATATGACCAATTGATTGAACATTGCTCATGTGTTACATTCCTTGAATCAAACCTTGTTCTTAAACTTTGGTGCCTTTAACATGTAGTCTTCTCTTTAGCTTCAACACTTCATTTTAATAAGCTCCTTCTTGATTTTACAATTATTTTAATAATCTTATTCTTGCACATAAATAAATATATTAGTAAATCTCAATGAATCAATGTGTATTGTTATCATCAAAATTATCATGTAGCCTTAGGGCTAACAATCTCCCCCTTTTTGATGATGAGAAACCATTGATTGCTTTAAAATAATATCTAAAATCAAGAATGAAAATAAAATAAAGAATAAGCTATATTTTCAAAATTATCATGTAGCCTTAGGGCTAACAAGAGGTAATTTCTTGCTCATATTTTCAAATTTTGAGGGCAAAATTTTTTTAGGAGGGTAGGTTGTAGAGTTCCAAAAAAAAATGTATGTATTACAAAATTTAGAAACTATGCCTAAGGGTATTTGAGTAATTTTATTTGAATTTAATGGGCTTTAGGCCATGAAATAGTTTTAAAACCATGTTTAAATAAATGAGAATTGGGTTGGATTATAGTTGTAGGCTTGTGTTAGAATATGGTATAGATTAAATGGGTTTGGAAAATAAGTGGACTTAGGCCCATGAATTAAGGCCTTGCATATATAAGAGACATTAGGGTTCCAAAGGGGGGATTTTTCTTTCATTTGGCTATAGAAGAGGAGAGTCTTACGGCTGAAGGAAGAGACAGAGAAGAAGGAGAAGAAGAAAAAAGAGAAGGAAGAATAAGAGAGGAAAAGAAGGGAAAAATCAAAGAGGTGTATAGGCTTGGAAACCAAGTAGGGATTTTCTAACACTATACTTAAATCGTGTTATTTATTTTTGTTGTTATAATTGAATATTGGTTTGCAATGCATGTGATTTATTGTTCAATTGATTGTTTATTGCTTGGATGATGAATAATTTGTAAAATTATGTGCTTATGAAGTGAAGGAGAGGTTGTTCTTGATGGAAGTTGTAGTTCATGTGACAGTTCTATGTTATTTGAGCTGCTGCATTTTTCTGGATGATGATTCATACAATTTTTCTTTTGTTTAGGAAAATAGACATAGGAAGCTTTAAATAGCCATTGATTTCATTGAATTTGGATTTAAAATGAAATTTTGGTGAATTTTTTAAATTGCACGTTGAAATTTGGAAATGATACTGTTCATCCGACAGATTTGAACATTTTCACAATTCTGTATCTTTTGAGACTGATATTCAATCTAACACGACTCGACACGTAAGTGTGGAGTGTTGAGTGGATGATGTCGAGTGTCGGATGCACCATCCCATAGTCGATGTCTTCAAAAGTAGGCTAACACCACAGGAAAAACAGTTTTCAGCGACAAAATTTTTTGCGAAATAAAATTCGTTGCTGAAGGCCACTTTTTGCAATGAAATTTCTATTTCGTCGCTGTATCTCGTCGTAAAAAGGGAGAGGGGAAGAATTTTTTCTGAATTGTATTAAGCGACGAAAGTACGTCGCAATATACAATTTATTGCGATGAAAAACTAAATCGCAGCTATATAGGTGGACGAGATGAAGGAAAGCTTTTAGCGACAAAAAATTCGTCCCAAAATATCTCTTTTAGTGATGAAATTTCCTTGCAGAATCTCATAACAAAATAAGGAAAAATTTAAAAAATACGAAAACCTTTTAGCAACAATAAATTCATCGCAGAAAGCTTTATATACCCTTTTTAACGACAAAATTTCATCGCAGAATTTCATAAGAAAATTAGAGGAAAATGCAATACAGGAAACCTTTTAGTGACAAATAAGTTCTCGCTAAAGGTTTCCTATATCGCTTTAAGCAACCAACTTTCGTCGCAGAATCCGATTACAAAATAAACGAAAATAGAAATATGGCAAACCTTTTAGTGACGATAAATTCCTCACAGAAAGTCCCATATATTCATTTTAGCGACAAAATTTCGTAGCATAATCTCAAAACAGAATAAGAAAACCTTTTATCCATGAAATTGTGTTGCATAATCTAATACCTAAAAACGGGGGTAAGTATAGTGGAAAAACCTTTCAGCGACAAAAAATTCGTTGTAAAAAGTTTCTGAAATTTCTATGAGAGACGAAATATCGTCGCAAAATATTATGTCGAAACAAGGCAAAATAAGGACACTATACAACATGGTAAACTTTTTAGCGATGACACATTCCTCGCATAAAGTTTCATAAATTTCGTTTTTCGACAAAATATCGTCGCAAAATCTCATCAGAAACCTAGGGAGAGATGCATTATAATAAACCTTTTAGCAACAAATAAGTCCTTGCAAAAAGTTTCCTATATCGCTTTCAGCAACGAAATTTCATCACAGAATCCAATTACAAAATAAACAAAAATAAAAATATGGCAAACCTTTTAGTGACGAGAAATTCCTCGCATAAAGTCTCCTATATTTCTTTCAGCAACAATATTTCATAGCACGATCTCAAATCAAAATACGAAAGCCAAGTAAAGCTTTTATCGACGAAATTACGTTGCATAATCTAATACCTAAAATCGAGGAAAAGCAATATGGTAAAACCTTTTAGCGACAATATATTTATTGCAGAAAGTTCTTACATTTCTATCAGCAACGAAATTGCGTCGCAACATATAACATCAAAATAGGGGAAAATAGGGAAAATATGCAATATGAAAATGAAAGATTATAAGTTTAGCTTGTAACTTGTAAGTTAAGAATAAATGAAAGTGATCAAATATATTTAACTAATTGAGACTAGGCATGGTATTAGTTAATGATTTATACCATATAATCTAATTTAATGTGTTTTAAATAAGTGATACTATAAATCTCAATATTATTAATTAAATCAATTGTCAAAAATAGTTAATATGTACTTTTCTTACATTTAGATTAATTATCAATTAAATCATTTACCTAAAACAGTTAATATAAAACGGAAACATTGTAAAGTTTATTAATTATTTTTTCCTTGCTAATTATTAATTAAATCAAATGCCTATGATAGTTATGGAACAAGTTAGTACAAAATTAGAACATTAGATTAATTAATTCTATTAATGGTAGGCATGGAACCGGGGCGGGACGGGTACGGGGCAGCAGGTATCCAACCCCGCCCCGCCCCATTGACCCTTTGCGGGGCGGGGCGGGGCGAGGCGAGGCGGGGCAAAAAAATTTTGAGCTAATCCATACCCGCCCCACCCCGGCCCGCCCCTATTTGAATTATTACATAACACCCCTATAATCTTTATATTTTTATGATTTCATCCCCTGCAACATTTACATCTTTGCAAATAACTCCCTTATCAATTTCTCATCATATCATTTATAACTATGATCATTTTTTAACAATCATAAAAGCAATAAATCTTTAAACTAAAATTAAAATGGTTGTATATTAACATTTGATTTTATTAGTAATAATGTTACATACTCTATTAAAAATATGTTAAAAGTGTATTGTTGCTTGTAAATTAGTTAATTGATAAATTTTAAAATAGTTGATAATACAATTAAATAATTTTTCAATGGCATGTTGATTTAATTTCAATCTAATAATAGTTATAATATGATTGGTATATACTAATTAATTAATATTATAAATATTTATGAAACATTAATAATTTAATTAATTAATTAAAATTAATATAAATCATATATTTAAAGTTATAAGATTATTTTTATCATATTTCTATTTACATATTTAGAAAATAATATATTGATTATATTAAGCATATACATTTTTAAAAATCTTGTTAATATTACAATAATTTAATTAGTGCTTAGTAATCTATATCAAGATTGTATATATTATACAAATTTAATTACTATATACAAATATTTAATTACTATTTGATTTTATTAATAATAATATTACATACTTTATTAGAAATAATGTTAAAAGTGTATTATTCTTGTAAACTAGTTAATTAACATTTTTTTCAAATAGTTGATAATACAATTAAATAATTTTTCAATAGTATGTTGATTTAATTTTAATATAATAATATTAATAATATGATTGGTATATACTAATTAATTAACATTATATATATTTATGAAAATTAATAATTTAATTAATTAATTTAAATTACCCATTTACGATAAATCATATATTTAAGGTTATAAGATTACTTTTATCATATTTCTATTTACATATTTAGAAAGTAATATATTGATTATATTAAAGATATACATTTTTTAAATAATCTTATTAATATTGCAATAATTTAATTAATACTTAGTAATCTATATCAAGATTGTATATATTATACAAATTTAATTACTATAAAATATAAATATTTAATTACCATTAATTGCCATTTGATTATATTAGTAATAATGCTACATACTTTACTAAAAATAATGTTCAAAGTGTATTATTACTTGTAAACTAGTTAATTGAAAATTTTTCAAATAGTTGATAATACAACTAAATAATTTTTTAATAGCATGTTGATTTAGTTTCAATCTAATAATAGTAATAATATGATTGACATATATCAATTGATTAATATTATATATTTATAAAAAATTCATAATTTACTTAATTAATATAAATTATAATAAATCATAAATTTAAGGTTTTAAGATTATTTTTACAATATTTCTATTTACATATTTAGAAAATAATATATTGATTATATTAAAGATATATATTTTAAAAATAATCTTGTTAATATTGTAATAATTTAATTAGTACTTAATAATCTATATTAAGATTGTATATATTATACAAATTCAATTATTATAAAATACAAATATTTTATTTTGTCATTATAACATGACTAAATTGATGTTAATATATTAAAAGATGTTAATTAGAAATTAAAATGTAATTTTTATTAAATTATTTGCATTGTTTGTAAAATTATTAAGAATTTATATAGATAAAAAGTTTAACAAATATAACCTAAGAAATTACATCACAGTCCTAAAATTTTAAAATTTTATAAACACACCCCTAAAACTTGCGGGGCGGGGCGGGTCTACGGGTCCAACCGTTGGACCCGGGGCCAGACCCGTCCTGGCCGGGTCAAAAATATTTTGCCCCAGACCCGTGTTGACCCAGGTATGGCAACCCAAGAGGGGGGGTGAATTGGGTTTTTATTTATCAAAACGGATTTGTAAAACTTTTCTTGAAAAAATCAAAATTAGTTCACTCTTTCTTTAAGAATAAAGGTGAAGAAGATGAAATTGGAATTTATCAAAGATGCAATCAAAAGAATAATAATAATGAACAATCACAAGTGCAAGTAAATGTAAAGAGGAAAGGGATAGAGAGAGTGCAAACTCAATTTACGTGGTTCGGCAAACCTTGCCTACGTCCACGGGCTCCTAGCTCCACGAGCTAAGCTTTCCACTAAGTTGTAGAAATCTTTACAACTTGCTTGATGAACAACCTCACCAAGAACTTTTTTCCAACTCTTGATAACACCACACCAAGAGTTCTTCTTGATGAACAACCTCACCAAGGGATAACACCACACAAGAGTTCTTCTTGATGAACAACCTCACCAAGGCAACTTTCTTCAACTCTTGATAACACCACACCAAGAGTTCTTCTTGATGAACAACCTCACCAAGGCAACTTTCTTCAACTCTTGATAACACCACACCAAGAGTTCTTCTTGATGAATAACCTCACCAAGGCAACTTCTTTCAACTCTTGATAACACACACCAAGAGTTCTCTCAAGGATAACAACTATCCTTTACAAGAAGAATTCACTCTCACCACAATACAAGAACAAAGAAAATTGTTTACAATAAAAGTACAACTCTCTTCAAAGAGTAGATGAAGAATATAAAAGCTCTTTACTTGATATTTCTCTTATTTGTGGCTTGCTGGATTCTTTTCTCTTTGTCTTGCTGAATGCATGGGAGAAGGGCTCCTTTTATAGGCAAATGAGATGAACTTGAACAAGTGAAGACACCAACTCCAAATTTTCTGCCCACCATAAAAATCGTAATCGTGTCTGCCATTTTTGTCAATGTTTCGTTTGAAATTTGAAAATATTCAAAACATAAAAGATCTGCACATTTGAATAAGCTTTCCAACGCATCAAGAACCAAGTCATTTGGATATCTGTAGCTCAAGATATGGCCAAAACACCATTCGGTGCTCATGTGACTTGATTTTTCTTCCATGTGTCAGTCCACCGACTTGAATGATAATTCTGTCAGCCTTCCGTTTGAAATTTGAATTTCTTCAAAACATAAAAGATCTTCATATTTGAATAAGCTTTCCAAAACATTAAGAATCAAAGCATTTGGATATCTCTATCTTAAGATATGGCCAAAACACCATTCGGTGCTCATGTGAGTTGATTTTTCTTCTCTGTGTCAGTCCACCGAATTGCATGTCAATTATGTCAGCCTTCCATTTGAAATTTGAATTTCTTCAAAACATATGAAATGTGATTCATTAAGTCATCTTTCCAATGCCACAAGAATCAAGTCATTTTGATTTTTCTAGCTCAAGATATGTCCAAAAGAGTATTTGGTGCTCATGTCAGCTGCTTCCATTTGTCTTTCAACTTGCATGACGATTTGAACAATCTTGCTCTTGAAATTTGAATTTCTTTAAAACATATGAAATGTTATAAATTGAGTAATCTTTCCAAAGGCTTAAGAATCATATCATTTGGACATTTGTAGAGAAATATATGACCAATTGATTGAACATTACTCATGTGTCACATTCCTTGAATCAAACCTTGTTCTTAAACTTTGGTGCCTTTAACATGTAGTCTTCTCCTTAGCTTCAACACCTCATTTTAATAAGCCTCTTCTTGATTTTACAATTATTTCAATGATCTTACTCTTGCACATAAATAAACATGTTAGTAAATCTCAATTAATCAATGTGTATTGTTATCATCAAAATTATCATGTAGCCTTAGGGCTAACAATCTCCCCCTTTTTGATGATGACAAACCATTGATTGCTTTAAAATAATATCTAAAATCAAGAATGAAAATAAAATCAATGTAAACAAAAAGATGGCATTGTTATGAATATAAGCAATCCAACCATTTCTCCCCCTTTTGTTATCATCAAAAAGATGTAATCAAATTAACTACTCCCCCTAAATATATTCTCCCCTTAACATATGCTACATTCAAAGATTATCATATTAAAGCAAAATTAAGACATATCCAACATGCCTAATTCTCTTCTAATTATGCAAAATCTATCTTGACTAAGGGGTTTAGTCATATTTGGGTCTATGGACTAATTTCCAAACTTGATTTCTCTCAAATTGGTTCAATTCTTCTTGGATAGCCAAAATCCAAACTTTCATCATTTTTAGCTTCTTTAAAAGATTTTGGTTCAAATTGAGAGACAAATGCAAAATGATTACAAAAGTTCCTAAAAGAAGATCTAGTTCTCATACCTTGTGATGGTTCACCAATAATGAGATCTTTAGGGTGAGCTTTTGCATACCTCAATTCCTTTGGTAATTCTTGAGAAGAATCATTTACTTTCTCAAGCTTTTCTTGTTGAAGTTGTAATTCATCTTGGCTCTTTTCATCAAGCCTTGATTCCTTGATTTGCCTTTCTATCTCAACAATATCATCATCTAAATTCTTTGAAGAAATCACATTAGTTTCATCAAATTCAACATGCATAGAATCTTCAATAGCAAGAGTCTTTTTATTAAAAACTCTATATGCTTTACTATGGTTGGAGTAGCCAACAAAAATTCCAACATCGGCTTTTGCATCAAATTTTCCAAGGTTGTCCTTGGTGTTTAAAATAAAACATCTACATCTAAAAACTTTCAAAAATCCAATGTTGGGTTTTCTTCCTTTCCAAAGTTCATAAGGAGTTTTCTTTATTAAAGCTCTAATATGGACTCTATTGATTATAAAGCATGCAGTATTAACGGCTTCGGCCCAAAAATATTTTGGCAAATTATTTTCAAGTAACATTGTCTTAGCCATTTCTTGGATAGTTCTATTTTCCTTTCAACAACACCATTTTGTTGTGGAGTTCTAGGTGAGGAAAAATTATGCTCAAAACCATTTTCATCACAAAGATTTTCAAATGCAACATTGTCTACTTCACCACCATGATCACTCCTAATGGACACAATAGAATACCCTTTTTGATTTTGGACTCTTTTTGCAAATTTTGAAAAAGCTTGTATGGCCTCATTTTTAGTTTTCAAGAATAATACCCAAGTGAATCTTTAATAATCATCCACAATAACAAAAACATAATACTTTCCACTAAGGCTTTGAGTTCTTGATGGTCCAAATAAATCCAAATGAAGTAATTGTAAAGGTTTATTTTTGAAATAAATTTCTTTTGTTTAAAAGAAGTTCTCACTTGTTTTCCAAATTGACAAGCATCACAAATCTTATCCTTTTCAAATTTTATTCTTGGAAAACCATCAACTAAATCATTTTTAGAAATTTTTGAAATTATGTCCATGCTAGCATGACCTAGCCTTCTATGCCATAACCAAGCATCATGATTAACAATGAAACACTTTTCTACATGATCATTAACGTCAATATCAATTGTATAAATATTACCACATCTATTACCAACAAATAATGTCTTAATGTTACTAACATCCTTAATCACACATCTATTATGCTCAAAAGTAACAAAATATCCCTTATCACACAATTAACTAATGCTAATCAAATCATGTTTCAAACCATGAATAAGTAAAACATCTTCAATAATAGGTGAAGAAGGGTACCAATATCACCATGTCCGATTACCCTTCCTTTGGCATTATCACCAAATGTCACATAACCTCCTTTCTCATCATTAACTTGAAAAATTGGTGGCTTTGGTCTTTGGACATCTTCGTTCCTATGCCTTGAGCATCACTGATCTAAGTACCACTTGTGTTTGCCATTTTGTCTCTACAATCAACATTCAAGGAGTAACTTTTTGGTACCCAAAAGTTCTTGGGTCCTTGGGGGTTAGTTATGGTCCTTTTTGGAATCCATATTTGTTTCAAATTAGGATTTCTTTAAATGTAACAAGAATGCATTTTGTGTCCTTTTCTTCCACAATAATTACATGAATGATTAGGATTATTCCTAGAAGATGCATGAACAAAATAGTTTTTAAAATACTTTGATTTTTATGACTTTTAATACTAAGCCTCTTTTATCAAAAACACACCTTTGGTTTTGCAATATAAAGTTCAAATTTTTAGTACTTTTTATAAAACTATCAACTATATTTCTTAAGTCATTATTTTCTTTTTTTAAAATAACATTTTCTTTCTCCAATTTATCAAAATCCTTTTGTTTTAAAATGTCATTTTTATTTTTTAATAAATGTATTTGATTTTCCAAACTTTCAAAAATCTTTTTGCTTTAAATTTTCATTTTCATTTTCTAAAGCTTCATTTATTTCCACCAACTCTTCTAATTGAGATAACATGATTTTTGACTTCTTTTTGAAAGCATTGATTTTTGAATTTTGCTTATCAACTTGCACATGTAAATTTTGGAAGGCTTCAAGTAATTCATCATATGAAAGTTTAGTATTATAGTTTAGAATACTTACCTCATCTTCACTTAAAGCCATGAAGAGTACATGTTGCCACTTCGCAATCTTCTTCTTCGGGGAGCTAGCTTCCATCATCCCAATTTGTGGCTTTCATTGCCTTTGGATTTCTGTTTGACTTGCAAGTAAGGACAATCCATCTTTACATGTCCCCGTTTCTTGCACTCATAGCAAATGACTTGATCATTTTTCTTATCTTGCTTTGAGCTTTGCCCTTTGTACTCCCTTCTAGAACTCTTCTTGAATCCTTGGTTTTTCTAATCATCTTTTTTAGCTTTCTTGTGATGAATGCAAGATCTTCATCATCTCCTTCATCGTCGGACTCATCATCTTCTTTTGTTGAAGATTTGAAAGCGATATTTTTATTTTTCTTGAAATCTTCTTCATTCACCTTCAAGGTGATTTCATGAGTCATGAGAGAAACCATAAGTTCTTCTAATAGTAGTTTGGTGAGGTCCTTTGCTTCTTGAATTGCCTCACCTTTAGCTTCCAAGATTTTGGTAGACAACTAAGAATCTTTCTCACCATTTCAACATTAGAATAAGATTTACCAAGAGATTTCAAAACTATTAATAATATCCGTAAATCTAGTAAACATTTCAGAAATTGATTCATCCGATTTCATCTTAAAAAGCTCATAACTATGAACTAGCATATTAATTTTGGATTCTTTAACTTGACTAGTTCCTTCATGAGTTACTTCAATTGTGTCTGCCATATTTCGTGTGCCGTCGTAGAAAAGTAGATTTTTATACACTCATTGTCTATCTAAGAGCACAATATAAACACATTCATGCTTTAGCATTCAAACTCAATTTCTTTTTATCATCTTCACTAAACTCTTTTAGGTTCTTTAAAGCATGCTTTCTCCATTTTCAATTTGGGATTGAGGAATAAAAGTCCTTCCAAAACAATAGACCATAAAATCATAATCAAAAGATTGCAGAAATACTCATGTTCTAGTTTTCCAATAAGAGTAATCACTTCCATTAAAAAATGGAGGTCCAGAGATAGAAAGTCCCTCAACATATGAAGTTGAATTAAAAATTGTCATAGCTCAAAAATCGATTAAGATTTAAAAAATTGAGCAACCTTGCTCTGATACAACTTGTTGACCCAGGTATGGCAACCCAAGAGGGGGGGTGAATTGGGTTTTTATTTATAAAAACGGATTTAGAAACTTTTCTTGAAAGATCAAAATTATTTAAATCTTTCTTTGAGAACAAAGGTGAAGAAGATGAAAATAGAATGCAATCAAGAGAATGGCAATAAAGAACAATCACAAGCGCAAGTAAATGTAAAGATATAGGGATAGAGAGAGTGCAAACTCAATTTACGTGGTTCGGCAAACCTTGCCTACGTCCACGGGCTCCTAGCTTCTCCACAGGCTAGGCTTTCCACTAAGTTGTAGAATACTTTACAACTTGATTAATTGAACAACCTCACCAAGACTTTTCTTCCCAACTCATGATAACAACACACCAAGAGTTCTTCTGATGAACAAACTCAACAAGGCAAATTCCTCACCCTGATAACACCACCCCCACCAAGGTTCTTCTTGATGAACAACCTCACCAAAGCAACTTTCTCAACCCTTGATAACCACCACACCAGAGTTCTCCTTGGATAAACAACCCTCACCAAGGCAATCCTTCACTCTGATAAACACCACACCAAGAGTTCTTCTGGCGGAAACAAACTCACCAAGGAAGAGTTCTCTCAAGGATAACTTTGTCTTTTACCAGAAGATCTCACTCTCACCACAATACAAGAACAAAGAGAATTTTTACAACAAAAGTACAACTCTCTTCAAAGAGTAGATAAAGAATATAAAAGCTCTCTAGACTTGATATTTCTCTTTTTTTTTTTGCTTGATAGATACTTCTCTTGCTCTACCTGAATGCATGGGAGAAGGGCTCCTTTTATAGCAAATGAGATGAACTTAATCAAGTGAAGACACCAACTCCAAATTTTCTGCCCACCATAAAAACCATAATCTTGTCTGCCATTTTTATCAATGTTCCGTTTGAAATTTGAAAATCTACAAAACATAAAAGATTTGCACGTTTGAATAAGCTTTCCAACGCATTAAGAATCAAGTCATTTGGATATATGTAGCTCAAGATATGGCCAAAAAACCATTCGGTGCTCATATGACTTGATTTTTCTTTCTTGTGTCAGTCCACCAAATTGAATGATAATTATGTCAGTATTCCGTTTGAAATTTGAATTTCTTCAAAACATGAAAGATCTGCATATTTGAATAATTTCCAAAACATTAAGAATCAAAGCATTGGATATCTCTATCTTAAGATATGGCCAAAACACCATTTGGTGCTCATGTGAGTTGATTTTTCTTCTTTGTGTCAGTCCACCGAATTTTCATGTCAATTATGTCAGCCTTCTGTTTGAAATTTGAATTTTTCAAAACATATGAAATGTTCTTCATTAAGTCATCTTTCCAATGCCATAAGAATCAAGTCATTTTGATTTTTCTAGCTCAAGATATGTCCAAAGGAGTATTCGGTGCTCATGTCAGCTGCTTCCATTTGTCTTTCAACTTGCATGATGATTTGGACAACCTTCCACTTGAAATTTGAATTTCATTAAAACATATGAAATGTTATAAATTGAGTAAGCTTTCCAAAGGCTCAGGAATCACGTCATTTGGATATTTGTAGAGATATATATGACCAATTGATTGAACATTGCTCATGTGTCACATTCCTTGAGTCAATCCTTGTTCTTAAACTTTGGTGCCTTTAACATGTAGTCTTCTCCTTAGCTTCAACACTTCATTTTAATAAGCCTCTTCTTGATTTTAAAATTATTTCAATGATCTTACTCTTGCACATAAATAAACATGTTAGTAAATCTCAATTAATCAATGTGTATTGTTATCATCAAAATTATCATGTAGCCTTAGGGCTAACAACATATACCCTTAGAGGATTCACCTAAGTGAGAGCGTCGTAAGGGTAGTGACCATTAGAATTGGGTTGTTCTCTGAAACTCTCAGGAGAATCAAGATTAAGCGCACAACTATTAATAGTGCTAACCTACTAAAACCATGTCTTTGTTGATATTATGTGTGTCATAGTTTGAAATTTAGTCAAGAAATCGAGTTCAAGGCTTTGTTCACTAAGGTTTCTCAAATGGATACTATCAACACTAAATGTAGGTTCAAACACGAAAGGTACCTATACTCATCGCATAATAAAAGATTGCTCTTTATATATATATTGATAAGTATATTTTATATAAATATGTTATTTTATAAAGCTTCAATTTTTAAACCTTTTATGAGGGACTGTTGGAGATAAAAGGTTTAAAAGAAATTTTATATCATGAGTTGCAAAATTTAATTTGAGATTAATTTTACTAGTTACAACACTTATTATTGTAACGTACATGTTTTTATTAAGAATATTATGGCTTCGGAATTACAAGAGATTTAATTTGAAAGTTACCTAAACCAGGAGACTACTATATAAAGGAGTCTTAAAGGTTTTAACAATAATGATATACTTTGAATATTTTCTATATTTTTGAGAAATCGTGACACATGGAGAGAAGTTATTTTCTTCCAATGATCGTACTAATTGAGGAGATAGGCTGTAAGCATTAGATTATATCTTGAAGCCCTTGAGTATCGATATTACTCATACGAGGAGAAAACTCTTTGACTTTAGGATAATACCTTTAACATGCCTCCCAAGTGCTCAAGCCTTACATTTCTCATCCCTCTTCTACTTTAAACTTGTTATTTAATTTTCTATTTTTATTGTTTATATGATATTATTGCCATTTTATTTATTATATTTAAAATTATTATAAATATTCCCAACAGAAACATCCTATTAATTGGAATTGTAGTTATATATATATATATATATATATAGAGAGAGAGAGAGAGAGAGAGAGAGAGAGTATATATCTCCTTAAGGTAAGCTTTGTTGTCATTTTCTTGCTAATTGGGCAAATGTATGCACGTTTTTTAAGGTAATTGTTAGGTTTCATAATAAATAGTGGTAGTAAACCTAAGACTGGGCCTTAATTTTTTTTCTTTTCTTAAGAGAGACTGATGTTATAGCCCATCCAATTTGCTTGTTAGAGTGATCCAAATATGTGTAAGCTTTGGCCTAGTTTCTAGAAAGCTTACAAGGCATAGCCCATTTTCTAGAAATCTCTAGCAAGCATATGTGCTAGAATGCCCCATGTAAATATCCTTGTAAATATCTAGATATTTATGTAGATGTATCTAGAGTGTAAATATTAACTTTCAGATGTATTGAATACTAGCCATTCATTTAGGAGGAGGTTTAGTATAAATACATCTCCAAGCTTCCATTGTAAGCCAAGTTGCAACCAAGCAATTGTAAAGAGTTCTTGTATAATACAAAAGCCTTCTTACTTAGCAACTCTAGTCTCCATCTTCCAATACTTCTATACTTTGCCTAAAAGCTCTTTAGTTCAACGTTTCAAATCTCTCAAGCTTCTTCTTGAGTGAAGCAAGCCAACACCAAGGCTTGCTTAGCAACTTTTGGAATCAAGTTGCCTAAGTGCCACACGTGCATGTTGTGCAAACTCTAAGCTCGTGACAATTAGTATCAGAGCACCGTTCGAGCACAAGAGCAATATGGCATCCGACATCGAAGTGACTATAGAGGAGCAAGTTCGTGGATGAAAGAAACAACCACAGCCTCAACCACCACTACAAGAAAAATGATCATATTTGGCGGTTTTTGGCCGTCAAATATGTATATATTTGGTGGTTATGAAAGCGCCACCAATGGCATCGCCAAATATAGTTAATTCGACTATATTTGGCGATTTGTCAACCTGCCAAATATGCACCTGACTATACTTGGTGGTTTTTGACCACCAACTATAATAGGTTTAAAAATTAAAAAAAAATATACTTGGCGGTTTTTGGCCGCCAAGTATAATAGCTTCAAAAATTAAAAAAAAAATATACTTGACAGTTTTAAATATGATAACTGAAAACATTTGCTACGCTGAAAAGTATGCCAACTTACTATGCTGAATTATAACTGATCATAATAAAGTAATAAAATTGTTCAAAACAAGCAGTTCATGACAAGAAACTTACACTTATCGCAGAAACTCTTGAAACAACATTTGCAAGTCAATACAGCATCTTTCATTACATCCCTGTGCAATTGACAGTGGAGTTCTGGTGGAAGATCACCAACAGAATGCGTAGAAGTTAGGCCCTCAATTTCTTTCTCAAAAGCAACCCTGCGCTAACATAGGATACAAATGAATCATCTTGCCTACAACATAGTTCTATGGACAAACACAATTAAATCATAAATTAGACATAAGCCTACTCATTCGGCTTCAAAACAGCAGCTCCACCACTAGGCAAAGCATATAAGCCATCTAGATTTGCAAAAAGAATCGACTTTGGGATGCCAGTTGGATGTTTAAATCGTTTGACATCATACTTTGGGTCACCATTTGTAGGGCAGTGTTGAATAAAATGTCTTGAACAGGAAAATCCAAATACATTGAGAACACTCAATATATTTAATTTATGATTAAAAAAGGTAAATGTCAGGACAATTAAAATTGAATACTCATAGAAAAGAGTAAAAGCATTGGAGACTTTCCTTACTGGTTTCACCAAAGCAAGATTAAGAGTTACACTAGCAAATACACGAAACTGCTAAACAACTCACTGATACAAGCTATTTACAACTAAAAATTTAACCAAAACGCATAACTTTGAAGTGAGTGTTTAACATAACATGTAACATATTTTGCATTTAAATTATTTCATGAGCGAGATCAAGGCTAGAGAGATGGGGGGGAAAAAACTAACAGATTTTGGGTTAGGTCCTTTTTTTCTTCTCATTGTCAATTAACCAACGCTAAAGATAAAGTAAAAAAGAGAATGTAGTGTCCTGCTTCATTTTAAAAGAGACTATTGTACTTGAATGCTAAAGTAAGATTCCTGCAGCCAACACAGATTGAAGGGAAAAATCAAAAGATCATGAAAACATAAATCAGACTGAGAATCGCTGGTTTCAGCACCACTTTCCAGTATGTACCATGGCACATTAATTGCAATCTAGAACAATAATAGCTCACAAACCTTGTTATCCATATCACCCCAAGCTGATTCTATATCATAATGAGTATCAAATATGCTCCAACTAGGTTCATCAAAGCCTCTATCTGCAGAAAATATAGATTCAGGAGCATCCTTATTACTAAACTAGTAAGAATAACAAAAACTTCAGTTAAATGAAGCATAATATACAGAAATTTAAAAAAATTTAAATTATAATTAAAAAAACCCCTTAATATTTGCTGCCAAGGCAAAGCCTGCACAAGATTGTGGTTTCCAGGTCATCTCCAAAAGAAAAGAAAAAATGGTTAGAAAAGTATAATGAAACCACAAACCTTTGTGTTTCTTTAGCATTGGGTGATTCTTTAGCATGCGGTGAACCATTAGCAACAATGTTCTTTGTGACATGGGAATCATGGATGTCCTCAGATCTACTCTCTGCTGGAACACTTCCAGCTGGACTGTCAGGAGGACTTCTTGCCAAGCCATCCTCCTTTCCATCATGGACCAATTCGTTCTCAGTGTTCTCTTCAGCTTTACTTTTGACCTTCTCTGATTTAGCATCCTTTTTTTATCTACAAGGACACAAAAACACAGTTTCTTTTAAAGTTTTAATCATGGGATAGTTATCATCCAACCATTCTTTAATTAAAGCATTCACTGTAAGATTTTGATTATTATTTATTTCCAATGGTAAAAATAGCTTGTTAGGATTTCAACACATCTATGGTTAACCTACTAGTTATTCTATGGAAATTAGTAAATTTCCTAATACATGTCCCCTAGCAGATTTTCTTTTCTTTCAATGCATAGTAAAATAATTAAAAAAGGATGGTTTACTGCAACCTCCCAACCATTCTTTTTTCCTTTTCGAATTATAGCAAAAACTATGTATTTCACATACTTCATTTGTCAATACCAAATTTAAGATAGAAATATGCAAGAAGCAAGAACTTTTACTTGTAGTAGATGTAAATAAGCGGGCAAAATTAGTAATACAGGTCTACTGCCAAATGAATCAGCCATTGGAAATGCAGCAAAGCAATTCAAAACAAGAAAGCGATCCTCTTTATCTCGACAAGGATGCATGGATCAAAAATAACAGAGCCCAATTGCTGTGTGAATTCGAACATTCACAAAACTCAGTGTTTTGAAAGGAAAAGCCACAAATCAAGAATCGAATAATTTACATTAGGATAATAGCAAAGTTAAATCATTGGTCTGGCAACAAAATATACTTACATGGGTGTGTTGTAGGTAAGCGGGATAAGAGTATTTGTTGGCACTCCAGTGTAGGGCAAAACAGGGATAGCATAAAGACCTGCCCCACGATTCATCTGTTGCTTATTTTCAAAAGCATTTGCCCCAGCAACATATGCAGGGTACATTACTGGCAGCACCTGATGATCACCATCTCTAAAAACCTGGATACCGCCGAATGCCAAAAACTGTCACATGCGAGGAGTCGAGCGTGGAAGCAAAGGAGTGTGCGATGAGTCGAGCGTGGAGGCAAGCTGCAAGTGCGGTGAGTAGAGCATGCGACCTAGATCTGCAAGCGCAAGGAGTTGAGCGTGTGACGAGTCGAGCGTGGATACGAGGAATGATGGCACTGCGACAGTGGAGGGGAGCCGTGAAGAGATGGAGAGGCACTTGGAGCTGCTGGAAGAGATGTGGATTTAAGGTTGAATTAGGTTTAGTTGTTTAGAGTGTTTCACTTTGAGTAGCTAGGGCAAGAGAGAGCAAGAAAGAGGAAATATGACCTACTTTTATACGAGTGGCAAATGTGTAAATTAATGGACATGATTAAGTGACAAATATTGAAAAGGGGCGGGATTGACTAATGGAATAAAGTTATATTTGACTATTTTTTAAAAAACCAGCAAATATACGAATTGCAAAGGGACAAATATTTTAGAAATTCTTATAGTGCACGCCCACAAGGGAAGCATGGTAAGTCCAAAGCTCCACCTACGAAATCCTTGGAGCCTTATGTTGCTAGTATAGAGCAAGCTATCTCAAGGATGGACAATATTATTGAGAGGTTCTTTGACCATCTCAAAGGCTTGTAGACGGATTATGGAGTGATCACTCAAGCCATGAAGTCCAACATCCTTGAGTTTAGTAAAGCTTACAAAGAGGAGCTCCACGGCTTGCAGACCTTTGTGGAGCATGATTTGTAGGCCATCCGTGCTGAAGTAGAGGAAAATCACACAAAATGGGAGAGGCACCGATGCGATCGAGCTATCCCATCCTCCACAAGCACTAGTGGGCTAAGCAATATGCAAGTGCCTACTCCTACCACATACCACAATGCTCGTAATGCCACCGAGGTCAAAAACTTTTTATTTGACCTTGAGCAATACTTCGAGGCCAAGGGTGTCCATGATTATGCTTTCAGGATCGGTATTGCACCTACATTCCTTCGTGATGCCACCTAACTATGATGGCATCAAAAGAACAGCGACGCGGACAAGGGCATTTACTTTCTCCACAAATGGGAGGACTTTGAAAGGGAGCTTCGAAAACACTTCTCCCAAAGTAATGCCGAGAAGGAGGCAAGGGGCTACCTCCATCGTCTAAAACAAAGTGACACCATCTGAGATGATATGAAAGTGTTTACGACAATAATACTAGATATCGAGGACATATCCGACAAGGACTCCCTCTTCTACTTCCTCGATGGGCTCAAGGATTGGGCAAGGGTAGAGCTGGAAAGGCGTGGCATGCGTGACCTTGATGAAGCCATAGTCACGGCCAAGTCTCTTACAAATTACACATCCCAATCTAAGGAGAGGAAGGCTAATTACGACAAAGGTGAGAGAGGGCAGAGTGCCAAGAAGGATCATGGCCAAAAGGAAGGAGGTGCATGCAACAGGTGACAAGCGTGACAAGCCTAGTAAGGGTAAGTCTGATGCCCTTAAGTCTAAAAGCCCTTGTTTTATTTATGATGGCCTTTATTGTGTACGCGATTGCTCAAAGAGGAGGACCTTCAATGCCTTAGCGGCTTAACATAAGACCACACATGAGGGAGAGCTTCAAGCGGAGATAGATTCTCTTTATACGATTGGCACACTTAAGAGACCCATACATGCTAAGAAGGGTCTAGTGTATGTGAGCGCCACAATCAGTGGCAAGAGTGTGCATGCGATGCTCAACACAGGAACCACACATAACTTCATTTCTATTGAGGAGGCCAAACGATTAGGCCTTAAGCATAGTAATGGAAGAGGTACCATCAAGGCGGTAAACTCATCTATCAAATCAATAGTAGGCATGGCCAAGTCTACATCGGTCCAATTGGGTGCATGGAGTAGGAATCTCGATTTCTCCATCATCCTAATGGATGATTTTCCAATGGTACTAGGCATAGAGTTCTTCGGCCAAGTCCATGCTTTCCCCATACCAGCATCTAACTCCTTTAGCATCCTTGATGGGGGTCGATCATACATGATCATAGTGGAGCATGCATCCAAGATTGAGAGCAAGACGCTATTAGTATTGCAATTCAAGTAGGGGATGAAAAAGGACCTGTGCTTCCTTACCACCATTCGGGAGTTGAATAATGGAGAATACGTCACCATTGCCAAAGACCCAATGCCACAACAAGTCCAGGCCATCCTTGAGGAATACAAGAATGTCATGCTCTAAGATCTCCTGAAAAAGTTATTGCCAAGGAGATAAGTGAACCATCAAATCGAGTTGGAGCCTTGTGCCAAACCTCTAACTATGGCGCCTTATCGCATGGTGCCACCCAAACTTGCACAGTTGAAAAAGCAACTCCAAGATCTACTTGACACAGAATATATCCAACCCTCCAAGGCTTGATGTGGTGTGCCTGTCTTTTTCCAAAAGAAGAAGGATGGATCCCTCCGTATGTGCATCAATTATTAGGCACTCAACAAGATCACAATCAAGAACAAGTACCTGATACCTTTGATTGTAGAGTTATTCAATCAACTTGGAAGGGCTCGCTGCTTCACAAAACTTGACTTGAGATTGGGATACTACCAAGTGCACATTGCCAAAGGTGATGAACTGAAGATGGTGTGCATGACAAGGTATGCTGCTTTTGAATTCTTAGTCACGCCATTTGGCCTCACCAATATACCCGTCATATTTTGTACTCTCATGAATAAGCTAATATATCCCTATCTCGATCAATTTGTCATGGTGTACTTGGACAACATTGTGACGTATAACACCACTCTTTAGGAGTAGGTGCAACATCTCAAGCAAGTATTCCAAGTGCTTCACGAAAATGAACTCCACGTTAAGAAAGAAAAATATTTCTGTGCTCAAACATAAGTAGAGTTTCTTGGCCATCGAATACAGGATGGGAGACTTATGATAGATCAAGTAAAGGTGGTCATTCAAGAATAGGAGCTTCCCGCCAAGGTACCGAAGATACGATGATTCCTTGGGTTGGTGAACTATTATAAGCAGTTCATCAAGGGTTATGCCACCAAGGCCGCCCCTCTCACCGAACTACTCAAGAAAAACAATGTGTGGCACTGGTCCGAAAGGTGCCATAGCGCCTTCAAAGAACTAAAGAAGGCAATTTTGGAAGAACTTGTGTTGGTGCTACTCGACCACACAAAAACCTTTGAAATGTACACGAACGCCTCAGATTTTTCTATTGGGGGAGTGCTTATGCAAGAAGGGCATCCGGTCACGTATAAGAGTTGCAAGCTCAATGGCACCAAGCGACAGCATACGGTCCAACAAAAAGAAATGACAGCTATCATCCATTGCCTAAGGGTTGGCGTCACTACTTGCTTGGCTCACACTTTGTTATCAAGACTGACAATGTAGCACAAGCTATTTTTAAACACAAAAGAAGCTAAGCCCCAAGCAGGCAAGATTTCTTGTTTGAATTTAATTATTGACTCGAGTATAAATTGGGTAAGGCGAATGTTATTGTCAATGCCTTAAGTCGAAAAGTGGAGCTTGCAACCTTAAGCATGAGTCAACCTAAAACGTGCTAATTGACCACATCAAAGGATGCCTAGAGCATGATTCTGTGGCCAAGAACCTATTAAAGTTGGCTAGTGAGGGAGAGACGTGACGTTTTTGGCTCGATGAAGGCCTACTTCTCACAACGGAATTGTTAGTGCCAAGATATGGGAGCTTACAGAAAGAGATTATCAAGGAGTGCCATGACTCCAAGTGGGCTGGTCACCCAGGCATGACACGAACTCTTACGCTTGTGCAAAATTCCTACTACTGGCCTCAAATGTGAGAAGACGTGGAGGGCAATGCAAGAACATGTCTTGTGTGCCAACAAAACAAGGTTCAGCACTAACACTCAGCCGGGTTACTAGAAACCCTTGCCAATTGTGGAGAGGCCATGGTAAAGCATAACAATGAATTTCATCGTGGCCTTACTGAATCGGAGGGGTACAGAAGCATTATAGTGGTGGTTGATTGATTCAACAAATATGCCACCTTCATACCCATTTTTGCAGATTGTACCATGGATGAAGTTGTTCAAGCGTTCCTCAAGCATGTGGTGAAACTTTGGGAAGTTTCACAAATATTGTAAGTGATAGTGATCTGCACTTTACTGGCCGATTTTAGAGAGAACTCTTCAAACTATTAGGGACTGACTTGAGCTTCTCGGCTAGCTTCCACCCCCAAAATGATAGACAAATGGAGTGCATCAGTGGACTACTTGAGTTATACCTAAGGCATTACGTGAGCGCTCATCAAAATGATTGGGCAACGTTAATGGATATTGCCCAATTCTCATATAACCCTTAAAGGAGTGAGGCAATGGGGAAGAGTCCATTCGATATCGTGATCGTGCAACAACCTATGACTCCACATGTTATTGCCTTTACTTATGGAGGAAAGAGCCTACAACCTATAAGCTTGCAAGAGAATGGCATGAGCAAGCTGACCTTACACAAGCATGCTTGGAAAAGGCCGCTAAGAGAATGAAGAAATGGGTGGACACAAAGACACGACACCTCACGTCTTAAGAAGGGGACTTGGTGCTTGTCAAGCTACTAACCTAACAACTCAAGTCATTACACAAAGTGCACAAGCGGTTATTACGGAAATATGAAGGCCGTTTTTCAATAATCAAACGAGTGGGCGAGGTCTCCTACCAAGTTCAACTGCCCCCCAACCTCAAGATTCATCTGGTCTTTCACATAAGCTTCCTCAGGTCCTATCATAAGGACAAGGAAGATCCAAGCCGAAGCAAGTCCAAGAGAGCATCTACGGTTGTCGTCACCGCATTCGACAAGGATGTAGAGTGCATCCTTGCGGGTCAAGTGATACGAAGGAGGGGAGTCCCACTATACATCAAGTACTTAGTGAAGTGGAAAAACCTTTCGGATAGTGAGGCTAGTTGGGAATGTGAAGACGACTTGTGGCAATTTGATGAGCACATCCAACACTACAAGGATGAGAACGCGCTGAGGACGTCGTGAGATTAGGTGGGGGAGGATATTATAGCCCACACAATTTGCTTGCTAGAGTGGCTCAAATATGTGCAAGGCTTGGCCTAGTTTCTAAAAAGCTTACAAGGCCTACCTATTTTCTAGAAATCTCTAGCAAGCACATGTGCTAGAATGTCATGTAAATATCTTTGTAAATATATATCTAGATATTTAGGTAGATAAACCTAGAGTGTAAATATTAACCATCAGATGTATTGAATCCTAACCATCCTTTTAGGAGGAGGTTTACTATAAATACCCCTCCAAGCTTCAATTGTATGCCAAGTTGTAACCAAGCAATTGTAAAGAGTTCTTGTGTAATACAAAAGCCTTTTTACTTAGCAACTCTAATCTCCATCTTCCAAAACTTCTATACTTTGCCTAAAAGCTCTTTAACTCAACGATCCAAGTTTCTCAAGCTTCTTCTTGAGTGAAGCTAGCCAACACCAAGGCTTACTTAGCAACTTTTGGGATCAAGTTGCTTAAGTGCTGCACGAGCATGCTGTGCAAACTCTAAGCTCGTGACACTATGTTGAGCTAGATGTTGGTAGAAAGTACTTGTTAAAGAATGTGTTTCAATGTAAATGTTATTAGCCTGTTCATAAGGGATAAAAAGTGAAATAATTTGTGATTTTAAGTCATTGTTTAGGATGAGACAATAACTATAAAATGACTCTTAGTGATTGAAGATTTCTTTCTTTTTTTTCTTTTTTTGAAAGAAAGAAGGAGTTATGTGTATCTTAATATAATACTTGTAAGTTGCAATATATCTAAGCTACAATAGAATATTAAATACATTTAAATGCTCAACAACTTGTGTTTGTTTGTGTATGTTGAGTTTTTCTTTTCAAAATGTAAAGAATATGTGGTTGTTTTTATTTTTTTTTTTGAATTTTGAAAATGATATATGGTTGATATTGATTTAAATATATTGGTAAATGTGTGTTTTCAGAAAACATTATTTTGAAAATGTTAACAAACAAATTGTATACGTCATACCTTGCTACAATCTCTTATACTTACAATTTTTTGAAAGCAAGATAATCTTTTAATCTCGCTTTTGTACATAAATGACTATACACAACAACCACTACGACAAATTAAAATGATACAAAGTATCACGACATAAATAATATAAAAAGTTTATGGTAGCATTCTTAGGCAATGATAGCCTAAGCAACTAAAAAGTGTAGTTGCATTCATTTAATGTTGACTATGAATGTATTTTTATTAGCACTTATTGAATATTATCAACTACTTATGCATTACATTTCTTAGAAGTTATAAAACACCAATTTGAACCTAATTCTCACTTCATACAAATACAAATAGTAGAGAAGTTTGAAATTTTTTAGTTTTATATATAGCTTGTCAAAACTGATATGAAAATGATTTCATAGCGATACTTCTAAAATCGTGTTAATTTGGTTATTTTAATTTCGTGAATCTTTGGTCACATGAATATGGGTCTGCAAATAAAGTATTCCAACTAGTATTAAGTAACATATAAAAAAGTATCAGCATACAAATTAAAGTTAAAATATTTTACACATGAATTATAATAATTACAATGTTCATTACATCATCAATTCATCTCCGTCCAATGCTTTTGACAAAGTATCATCCTCTCCACATGATAGCCTGAATTAACGAATTCAAAATTAAGATGTTAATTGCTGAAAATATTTGTGTTTCTTTTATTTTAAAAGCTCTTTTTTTATTTTAAAAAAAAAGTTAAAACACTTCCACTGCTTTTGCAAGCATGTCTTTATCCATTCCCGTATACTTAAAAGGGCGTGTCTGATGATTGCTGAAAATACAAATTTTTATATAGCTTGTTATGAAAATAATTAAATACTTCATTAAATCTTATATAAGTAGATATTGATTTGCATTCCAAGAGCCACATATATCAATATTTTAAGGCATTGATTAATTTAAAGCTTCTTGTTCAAGCTGATAGATGGCTAGCTATTACAACCCCACACAACAACTTATGCAGCTAGCATGCTTTTGACATAGATGTTCCTTAAATTCATTTAATATAAGCAGGGTATCACAAGCTATATAAAGTCATTCTAATCCTATTCTTTCATCCATATCTCAGCAATCTATTTCAATACAAATTATCTAGTTTGGTTTTTTGAAATCATGTCGATGTCTACACCAAATCCAATTTTTTGGATCATTTTAGGTCTTGTGCTGGCATTGGAAAGTTTTTCTCCTCTAGCTGAGGCTCGAGCTTTCTTTGTGTTTGGTGATTCACTTGTTGATAGTGGCAACAACAACTACCTTGCAACAACTGCTCGTGCTGATGCACCGCCATATGGAATTGATTATCCTACTCGAGGTCCCACAGGCCGTTTCTCTAATGGCCTCAACATCCCTGACCTCATCAGTATTTTTATAACCCTTTGTTGCTAATGTTTCATAGCTTATTTTTCCATATATTCGGATGCACATAATTTGCCGACAAATATGTGCAAGATATTACTTAATCTATCTCTCTAACATGCATCCAATGTCAGGTCAGAGTATTGGCCAGTCAGAGTCCCCGCTGCCGTACTTGAGTCCAGAGCTCACTGGGCGAAGACTACTTATTGGCGCCAATTTTGCTTCGGCAGGGATTGGGATTCTCAATGACACTGGGGTCCAGTTTGTACGTCCAACTGCATACATATGCTACCAAATTTCTTATTCATCATTTTTCTTTTTGTCTTTTTCTTTTAAAGTTTTTGTTTTGCACCATATGATAGCTCTTTCCAGGCTTTAGTTGTCATTGATGTCATTATTTTCCTTTATTTTATTGATAAAATTTCGTTGCGAAGGTTTCCCAAACGAAAAACATGGAGGTAATTGACGTAAATTCATATACCATTTTAACTGAAAGCTGAATAATAATATTGCTATTTTTTCAGGTTAACATCATTAGAATGTTTCGACAACTGGAATACTTCGAGGAATACCAACGTCGAGTTAGTGCTCAAATTGGAGCACAGCAAACTCGCCGACTTGTAAACCAAGCGCTTGTACTTATCACCGTTGGTGGTAACGATTTTGTGAATAACTACTACCTGGTTCCCTTCTCTGCAAGATCTCGCCAATTTTCTTTGCCAGATTACGTGAAGTATCTCATTAAAGAGTACCGTAAATTACTACTGGTAATTCTCTAAATCTTCATATGATATATATATCGTCGCTAGAATTTGCAAGTGCAATCTTTTCATCTCATATGTGTGTTTTTCGCCCTTGCAGAGGCTATACAAACTGGGAGCACGTAGAGTTCTAGTGACAGGTACCGGCCCCCTAGGTTGTGTTCCAGCGGAACTGGCCTTGCGGAGCACGAACGGCGGATGCTCCGCCGAACTGCAAAGAGCCGCAGCCTTGTATAATCCGCAACTCCAACAAATGCTTGAAGGACTAAACAGGGAACTTGGTAGAACGGTGTTTATTGGAGCAAATACTCAACAAATGCACATGGATTTCGTCAGTGATCCTCAAGCGTATGGTATGCCAGCTTGTATAATACTGCTTAACATATAGTTATAAGTAGGAGTTTCAACTAGCATATTGGAATAGATTTGTGAGGAAACATCTGAAGAGATGCATATGCTATGGTTTGTTTTCTTCGTTTTGTTTTGGCAGGATTTACCACATCAAAGATAGCTTGCTGTGGACAAGGACCATACAATGGACTTGGTCTATGCACACCATTGTCCAATTTGTGCCCTAATCGTGATCTCTATGCATTCTGGGATCCATTCCATCCATCTGAAAAGGCGAACAGGATAATCGTCGAACAGATCATGAGTGGCAGTACCAGCTACATGTCTCCGATGAATCTCAGCACTATCATAACCATGGATTCAATGTCCTGATCATAGATAATTTCATCTTTCTTGACATTGTGGGCGTTAACGTACGACAAATTTAGGTCATGTCAAAAAAATATTAAGTTTGGTGTTGTTTGTTTGCCTTGAATCATGAATTTTCACGGTGTAAGTTGTGTTTAAAATAAGTTCTTTATGATAAGAAAAATAATAATATTTCGTTATTTATTCTCATGATCAATGTCCAATGATTTATAAGATACCTATGGCAATTTCTTTCTTTCTTTCTTTCTTTTTTTCCAATCCCATTGATTATCATTAATAAAATTTCCCAATGGCCACGATCGCTTTATACCATTTTCCGTTTCTTTTAACCTTCCCGTTTATTTTACTTCTACCTATTAAAGAAATCTTCAATTATTTTAGAACTTAAATTCGATCAGGCCTAGTTGGGGCAATAAATTAATTACCTGCATGTACTTGACCTCGATGGCTGAATTGATTGTATCTTCACTATATATGTTCTCACTATCTATATACATAGAGAAAGAGCTAATCAATAAAAACTCGCAAGTTCAATTTATGTTGTTCTGTATTCTCAAAACTAAATTATATAATACTAGAAGAAATTCAAGTCTAGAACAACAAATATGAAGTAATGTATACAAGCTAAATTATTAAAAGATCATTAGTTGTAGCTTCGTCTCACAATAAGTAAAGAAAAAGCATTGGTATATATAGATGATTTTATTGGAAACCCTTTTGTTTCGCGATAATTTATGATGGCATTTGAGTTTCAGAAAATGATATTATGAAAAGTTATAAAAAAATAATTATTAAAAAAATTTGGGAAGCCCTTAATTCTAATATAAGGTCAAGCTGTAAAACAAATGGCCCGACGCCTCTATATTAACCGATTTTATCTTGCTATTTTCACCACTCTATTGTCAAATAGTTAATTAATAATCTGTTATTAAAGTTATATTCAATGACTCAAGAAAAGATCGGAGAAAAAATTGATGATTTTTTAAAAAAACTTGTTTTCTGCTTGAAATTTAAAATGCAAGGGTAATAAGTAGAACTTATATGTGTGCGTGTGTAAGTAAAAGAAATCAAATGGTTTGATTGGTTTGTCTGTGCTAGGATTCCCATCTTCACCTTGCCATATAATAAGAATTTAGACCTTATGATATTTTGGAAGAACCCCATAGCCTAAATTATGTGCTAATTTCACATACTTGGTCCTAAATTTAGTTATAGAATAAGCAATTCAACAAATTTAGACCGTGGATTGATAAATTAAAATTTTAACTTAAACAATAAATGAACCAAATACTTTTATGTATCATCAATGAGATCTAATTAATGAGACATACGTATATTTCATCTACGAAAAGTTTTTTTAGCCTCTTAATATTTGAGCAATACAGTTTAGCCCTTTAAAATTTATATTTTTCCAACCAACCCCCATAAAAAATAAAGAATGAAAAACAGTGACTATTTCAGATTCTAAAGAAAAATTTATGTTGAAACAAATGTAAGTTTCTTGTCATCCTAACTGATTAGACAAATTTACAAGTCATTTAAGGTGAGACCTTGAGTTTCATTTCAGTTACCTAGATAAACAGTGGGCATAAACCTGGGACAGAACCTTGTTTTTCTTGTGTTAACATCGATGGACACATCTAGAAACTTCTTAATGCATATGTTCCAACCTGTAAATTGCATTATTGTCCATAAGTGCAATTATACTATGAGCTGGCGTATCTAGTAAGATAAATTTTATATAGCATAGTTTCAATGTTTCTGAAAAAAGAGAGTTTTTCGGGATTTCACCATATCTCAATATAATTCAAGAAGGATAAAAAATCCAAACAAGTAGATTTACATCTACATATTTCAACAACTTGTTTTCTCAATATTGTAAGAATTGCCATTTTTCATACAAATGACAAACATCACATCTTACTAGAAACTCAACTTTTCATAAACTTTCTAAAAAGCAAGAATGTTATCACTTTTTCTTCCTATAAAAACCCTAACTAGTTGTGATTATAACCATTGTCATATATATTAAGTTTTCTGAGTTCCTCATACTAGTAAGTAGCAATTAGGTATTTCAATTTAAGCTTTATTAGTGAAGTTCCTTTTTCAATTTTGATTTAACCATAATAATGTAATTCTATTTGCCCTTATCCTCATCTATTGCTTTTTTTTTTCCCTCCAAATATACAAAGAGGAGATATATTCTTAAACATCTAATTCATGTTTAATAGAAATCTCAAGCTTCCTATGATTTAACTATTCTTATAAATAAATAATATTTAACTAGTGTTAATACTTAAAGGCTAAAATTTTTAGCTTTGCATTTGTTATTCTTCATTAATTTATGTGGTATACTTAATGAAAGTGTTCATTCATTACAGTTCAATTTATATGGATATAAAGAAACATTACTATATATTTACTTTTTTTTCCACAGGAAATACAACTGCAACAATGGAGTTTGGAGAAGGTTCTTCCAGCTCAAAGAGAATGAAAATTAATCAAGTAGAAAACATCAACCAAATTTCTGCCCTCATTGTTGATGATGATCCTATCATCCGCAAAATTAACTCTGTAATTTTGAAGTCACTTGGAGTCAAATCTCAAGTGGCTGAAAATGGAAAAGAAGCGGTTGATCTTTACCGTTCTGGGGCTAATTTCCATATTGTGTTCATTGACATGGAAATGCCTTTGATGAATGGAATTGAGGTAAATTTTACGATATTAATTATTAAATCTGATTTACTTTATAAAAATTAAATTATAGTTGCATTCCAACCCCAAGAGGTTATTTCTAAGTTATTAATATTACATAGAAATAAAAAGTCGTATCTCAAAATGCATATCATTTTAAGAAAATGCTTTGTTAAACTTCATAATTAAGTACTTTTATGAGCGTATATTGGTGGTCTCATTGGGTAACTTTTTTTTTTTTTTATAAATAAAGGTGTCGATGCACCTAAATAAAGAATTTACTTTTTGTTTGAACTCAAATTTCTTAAATGATCGATTAATGTAAGAAATAACAATATCTGAATTTCTATTTTTTTGCTGTCCATATTATTTGATGTGTTCCTAGATGTTCATCGGTAAATTCTTTTAATTAAGGTGATGTAGAAAAACCTCAAACATCTTTTTGTTATATTTAACAGGCAACAAAGGAGCTGCGAGCTATGGGCGTGAAAAGCAAGATTGTCGGTGTCACTTCTCGTTGCTCTGAGGCTGAGAAGGAAGAATTCATGCTAGCTGGTCTTGATCACTTCTATGCAAAGCCACTGACTGTTGCAAAGGTTACTTCTATCCTGAAGGAGTTCAACAATTGAACCAAACGAAAGAAGCCAGTACATGATCATGTGATTCAGTTGAACGATTGATCTTTCGTTTTGAGTCCATGGTTCTCTTTTATTATATCAATTTCAGTTGAAGTACTAGCTGAAGTTTTTGTGGCTTTGGCTTTGAATAAAGTGTTGTTCGTTTTGTTTGCATTATGTAAGCATGCTTGCATGCGAAGTTTGTTTTTATCAGTTTGTGAGAGTTTAAGTTTGGTGAGTCTGAGTCTGTGAAATGTTTATGTAAACTTGTCCCCTTTGCCCATATTAATAAAAATAAAATCTTGAAATAAAGGCTATTTGGGAATCATGAGAATGGTTTTAATTTTCATCCTTTGATTGGATTGGATTAATATGTATATCTTAATGGGTTTTGTTGGAGGTCGACTCCTTAGTTTTTATGTTTTTTTTTCCCTACTAAACTTTAAGTAAAACCCTTGTAATTCATGTTATGAAAGAAAAGGATCTATGCAATGTCTGAATTTTTTTAATATCTTTCCAAAATTACTTTAAGCATTCATATATACTTGAATATGCATGATCTAAATTTATCAATATCAAAAAAATTTAACTTAATTAATTAAGCACTTTAAACTTAATTGATGAGTACATTTTGAAAAAGCATATACATTGTCATTAGTTTTTCTAGACCTCTATAGTTTTTATTCTTATCAATAAGTTCCTTTGATGAAAACGTTGTCATCAATTAAGTATCTCCCTTGTCATTCGTTTCTATGCGAAGCAAATACTTAAAAATATTCTGTTTAAAAAACCCTAAAATAATATTTATTAAAAAGTTAAAAACTTATTGTGTTTATTAATCACTAATTGAAGTTTAGAAGAGTAAGGATATTTTTCTTTAATCTAAAGTTTGAATTTGGTCATTCAGACATTAATTTAAATGGTGCTTATTTTTTGGCAAAAATCGAATAATTTTTTCTAATTGAAAAAGGTAAAATAAAAATTAGTTAAATGGAAAAATGTCTAAATAAATTTGGGTAATTTAAAGCTCTAGTAGACCCGTTTTGACTTTAATCATTATCTATTTTATAAAACCTTTTTGTCTTTTGTTTGTGTTTTTCTAAGCCCAACCTTTCTTCAGCTCATCTTGCCAATAAAAAGGCAATTTTTAATTATTTTTTCATAAAAATAATAGTGTGAATATTCATTTAAAGTTATGCAATTACATAGCTATTTCTTTTGCATATATTCTTTTTTATTTTTCCATATTATCTGTAATATAAATTAACTAGAAATATACATTTTATGGCACTATTATAAGTTTATTTTAATTTTGTCCAATTGTTTATTTGTAAAGATTTCTATATTATATAAACTATTTAATACTTAATAAGGCATATATGTCAAATTAATAGTTTCCATATGTTTGCTACTCGTAAAAACAAACGCAAAACTTCTAATAGACTTTAAAAAAAAAGCCATATCACTTAGATATTTATATTTAAACTCAATCAAATTTTAATCAAATTCAAATACAATCACATTTCAAAGGTTAAGCAAAAAAAAAAAAACCGACATTTTCTGAAAGCAAACAATTTCTAACATACCTCTAACGTGTGTGTGTGTATATATAAATATCTAAGGTCCTTG